>PVJS01058852.1:0-11668 GCA_004027185.1 Glis glis | reverse complement strand
AAAAAAAAAAAAAAAAATTACTGTGTGTTTTGGTCTCCTAATTGGACACTGATTGATACATATAGTATGCACTTCCTCTCATCTCGCTTAACTTCCTTCAGCATAACATTTATGCAATTCATCTACATTGTTGTATTATTAATCAGTAATTCCCTCCTTTTTATTGCTGAGTAATATTCCACTGAACAGATAAGGTAACAATGTGTCCACTCACCATGATGGACATCTGGGTTGTTTCCAGTTTGGGACTACTATGAATAAAGTAGCTATGATCATTTATGATCCAAGCATGTGTGGACATATGTCTGCATTTCTCTTGGGTAAGTCCCTAGCCGTAGAATTCTTGGGTCATGGGGTATGTGTAAATTCAACTTCACAGGGAAATGTCCGACAGCTTTCCAGCATGACTGTGTCATCTGGAATTCCCAGCAGCAGCATGTGAGAGTTGCAGTTGGTAAATGCCAGTACTTGGTATTACTGAGCTTTTTAGAATTTTTTTTTTTTTTTGCAGTACCGGAGATTGAACCCAGGGGGTTCTACCTCCGAGCTACACCCCCTGGCCCTATTTTTTTATCCTTTATTTTTTTGAAGTTGCGGAGGGCCTCACTAAGTAGCTGTGGCTGGCCGTGAACCCGGATCCTCCGGTCTCCGCCTCCCAAAGTACTGGGATTACAAGCGTGTGCCACCACGCCCAGCCTTTTTAGAATTTTAAAAGGAATGGTTTCCTCCTCATGCCTTCAGGGGGTTGTCCTCTGCCTGAGATTCTTTTATTACTGTTATTTCTTTTGCTCTTGAACTGTGGTGCCGGTGTTGTTTCTAACCTGCAATAGATGGTTATACAAAAGTGAGGTAGGATTAAGACTCTTTGCTCTTGCCAACTGTGGTGGCCCAGGCCTGTAATCCCAGTATTTGAGAGGCTGAGACAGGAGGATCGCAGGTTCAAGGCCAGCCTAAGCAATTCAGCAAGACCCTCAGCAACTTAGCAAGACCCTGTTGCAAAATAAATAAAAAGGGCTGCGTGTGTAGCTTGGAGATAGAATGCCCCTCAGTTCAGTTCCCAGTACAAAAAAATAAAAATAATAAAATGCTTTGCTCTTTGGAATTATATGTTCAAAGATTCAGCATGGCTTCCCCTTTATGAAGGCAAATGGAGCTATTGATAATCAAGGTGTCTCAGCTTAGATGAGCCTGTGGGTAGATTATTTTTAAAGTTACCCACTCTGGGCACCTGATGATCAGAGCAAGCTGCTAATTACACCACCCCTGGCTGGCCTCCGAAGAATAGTGGCTCGTAGATACCAGGTTCTGTGCTAGATTCTCTGAAAACATTCCCAGTGCTTTAGAGGCTGTGAGACAGGAGGATCGCAGGTTCAAGGCCAGCCTCAGCAGCTTAGTAAGACACTCTACAACTTAGCAAGTCCCTGTTTCCAAATACATAATAATAAAATAGGGCTTGGGGGTGTAGCTCAGAGGTAGAATGCCCCTGGGTTCAATCCCCGGTACCACAAAGATGAACGAACAAGCAAACAAACAGAACTTTACCTCAGATGTTCAAATGCCTGTACTAGGGAGGCAGCCGACATGAGCAGATGGGTAGAAGGACACGGGGTGGGCACAATGTTAGGCTCAAAAGCCAGACTCAGTCAAGTGTCAAATGTTTTCTCTCATGTGTGGAAGCTAGAGAGAAAAAGAAAAAAAAAAAGAGGGGGGAATCTTATGAAAATTAGAAGGGAGACCAGAGAGAGTAGAGGAAGGGGAGAGAGGATGGGAAGAAAAGGGGAGGTACTGGGAAATGTAACTGACCAGATCATATTATGTGCATATACAAATGTGTCACAACAATCCCAGAGCACCGATATTTTAAAAAGAAAAGGGAGAGCCAGGCATGGTGGCACATGCTTGTAACCCCAGTACTTGGGAGGCGGAAACAGGAGGATTGCAGGTTCGGGGACAGCCTCAGCAAATAGTGAGACTCTCATCAACCTAGTGAGACCTTGTTTCAAAATGAAAAAATAGGACTGGGGGTATCGCTCGGAGGTAGAATGACCCTGGGTTAAAGCCCCAGTACCAGCGTTGGGCATGGTGGCGCACGCTTGTAATCCCAGTACTTGGGAGGTGGAGACCGGAGGATCCAGGTTCGTGGCCAGCCTCAGCTACTTAGTGAGACCCTCCACAACTCTGTGAGACCCGGTTTCAAAATAAAGCATAAAAAATAGGGCCGGGGGTGTAGCAGGTAGAACGCCCCTCGGTTCAATCCCCAGTACCACAAAAAAAAAAAAAAAAGCCCAGTACCAAAAAAAAAAAAAAAAAAGAAAAGGGAGTGGGGCCTTTGGTACGTCGGGGTCACAATGCACTGCAGCTGACTGATCACCAGGTAGGATGGTGAGCTCAGTTTGGTTGCATCTTCATTTTTCAAAGGAGGTCAGAAATCCCAGTTTTTATGTGAAATTGCCCAATTTTTTTTTTGTGCGCGTGTGTGTGTGGTATTGGGAATTGAACCCAGGGGCATTCTATCTCCAAGCTACACTCCCAGCCCTATATTATTTTTATTTTATAACAAGGTCTCACCAGGTTGACGAGTCTCACTACTTGCTGAGGCTGTCCTCGAACATGTGATCCTCCTGTCTCAGCCTCCCAAATACTGGGATTACAGGCATGTGACACCACACCTGGTGGTAAGTCCACTTTTTGAAACGCTGCCCATTGGCTCCCTGCTCTGTCTACTTCCTCCTCCTTAATCTGCCACACAAACCTTAGACTGCCCAACATTCATACACAGGAAAACAACACAACCCTGGATGATCCTTCTCCATAAACACTGCACGCGGCACCTGGCACAGGCCCACGCTGCTGGTGTCCGGACTCAAGTCCTCCCTATCCTGGCGTCCGGGAGTGAGCTCCCTGCACAAAGACTGGCTCCTAGCCAGGCGTGGTGGCGCACGCTTGTAATCCCAGTACTTGGGAGGCTGAGACAGGAGGATCGCAGGTTCGAGGCCAGCCTCAGCTACTTAGTGAGGCCCTCCGCAACTTAGCAAGACCCTGTTTCAAAATAAAGAATAAAAAATAGGGCTGGGGGTGGAGCTCGGAGGTAGAATGCCCCTGGGTTCAATCCCTAGTACCGCAAAAAAAAAAAAAAAAAAAAAAGACTGGCTCCTTCCATGTGGACACTAACAAGGGCTACCCACAAGCACAGAGTCTTCAGTCATCCCCTGGACTTGGGCAAGAGGCCAGTGGGAAGCAGGACTCCATGGACAGCAGCGCCCAATCAGGAGCCAGTGACTAACCAAACACAAGCAAAAAACCCAGACCAGTCACCCAGCCTCTTGACCGCGAGGATCACAGAGGTTTGCACACCAGCAGCCTCAAAGAGAAACGCTGAAATAAACCAGCAGAGCTAAAGCGAGCTCACCCCAGAGGAGCCAGAGACAAGCAGAGGACCAGAAGAACACAGGAAAGGCAAAATCGATACACTCAGGGCCGGCTTCGCGGGCTGTGACATGGTCCCATGCTTGTTTTCATGATATGCTGCTTCTATTTTGAACACCCCCCACCCCGCTTTGGGTGCTGGGGATAGAACCCAAGACCTCAGACATGCTAGGCAAGCACTCTCCACTGAGCTATAGCTCCAGCCCACCATCTTGAATTTTTTAAATCATCTTTTTTTTTTTTTTGCGGTACCGGGGATTGAACCCAGGGGCATTCTACCTCCGGGCTTCACCCCCAGGCCTATTTTTTTTATCCTTTATTTATTTATTTATTGCGGTACCAGGGATTGAACCCAGGGGCATTCTACCTCCGCGCTACACCCCCGGCCCTATTTTTTTATACTTTATTTTGAAACCGGGTCTCACAAAGTTGCAGAGGGCCTCACTAGGTAGAGAGAGAGAGAGAGAGAGCAAGAGAGAGAGAGAGAGAGAGAGAGAGAGACAGGGAGAGACAGGGAGAGAGAGAGAGAGAGCGAGCTGAGGCTGGCCGCGAACCCGGATCCTCCAGTCTCAGCCTCCCAAGTACTGGGATTACAAGCGTGGACCACCACGCCTGGCTTTTAAATCATCTTTGAACAAGGGAATTCACATTTTCATTTTGCATTGGGGACTGTAAATTATGCAGCTGATCTTAAGTACACTTAGATTTGAGCTGTTCTAAACAAAACAATAGGATATTGCTAGGCATGGTGGCGCACACCTGTAATCCCAGTACTTGGAGGCTGAGACAGGAGGGTCACATGTTTGAGGCCAGCCTTGGCAACTTAGCAAGACCCTGTTTCAAAAAAATTAAAAAAAAAAAGGCTGGGGTTATAGTTCAGTGGTAGAATGCCCCTGGGTTCAATCTCCAATTAAAAAAAAAAATGAAGATGAAGGAGGAGGAGGAAAAGAAAATGAAAATGAAAAGACAGGCTATAGATCAGCAGAAAATATTTGCAAACCAGATATCTGATGGACTTATATCCAGAATATATAAAGAATATTTAACATTCGCTGGGCATGGTGGCGCACGCTTGTAATCCCAGTACTTGGGAGGCTGAGACAGGAGGATTGCAGGTTTGAGGACAACTTCAGTAAATAGACTCTCAACAATCTAGTGAGACCCTGTTTCAAAATAAAAATAAAATAGGGCTGGGGATGTATCTTGGAGGTAGAATGCCCCTGAATTCAATCCCCAGTGACACACACACACACACACACACACACACACACACACACACACAGAATATCTAGTATTCAATATCAAGACATTTTAAAATGGATAAAAGATTTGAGTAGACATTTCATCAAGAAATAAAGATACATAAATGGCTAATAAGCACAGGAAAGATGCTGAACACCATTAGGCATTAGGAAAATGAAAATTAAAATCACAATTCACTACAATGTCTATTATTCTAACTGATAATGCTGACAAGTATTGGCCAGGACTTAGAGAAACTGGAACCCTCATACACTGATGGTAGGAATGTAAACCCCCATGCAGCCGCTTTGGGAAACAGGTAATATTTTAAAAAGTTAAGCTGGTATGGTGGCACACGCCTGTAATCCCAGTACTTGTGAGGCTGAGATAGGAAGATCGCAGGCATGAGACAGCCTCAGCAATTTAATGAGACCCTGTTTCAAAATAAAAAATAAAAATAAAAAGGGCTAGGGGTTTCACTTTTAAAAATAAAAGGGGCTAGAGAGGGAAAATGCCCCTGAGGTCAAGCCCCAGTACCAAAAAAAAAAAAAAAACCCAAAAACAAAACAAAAAGTTAAGCATAAACTCACCATGGGACCCAACAATTCTATGACTAGATTGTCACCAAGAGAAATGAAAAGAGACATTCATGCAAACACTCACATGCAGATGTTTATAGCAGCATTATACATTAGGAAACAATCTCAATGTCTATCTATTGGTGATATGCACAAAAAACTGTGGTATGTCCATACAATAGAATACTGTTTAGCAATGAAAAGGAAAATACTGCAATATGAATGAACCCCAAGGCAGTGTACTAAATGAAAGAAGCCAGACACAAAAGACCATCTATTATATGATGTACTTATATGAAATGTTAAAAAAAATAAGCTGGGCGTGGTGGCGCACGCTTGTAATCTCAGTACTTGGGAGACTGAGAAAGGAGGATTGCAGGTTGGAGGCTCGCCTCAGCAACTTAGGCCCTCAGCAACTTAGCGAGGCACTGTTTTAAAATTTAAAAAAAAATAGGGCTGGGGGTGTAGCTCAGAGGTAGAATGCCCCTGGGTTCAAGCCCCAGTAACTAACACACACACACACACACACACACACACACACACACATTTTATTGGATGGTACTCATCCTTCTCGTGATGCCTACCTGATGAGATGAAGTGAGGTGGATGACAGGCATCATGATGTAGCAGTAGGCTACTATATAAGGAATATTTGAACACCCGCCCTGATTTTGCAACAGGTATCTATCTGATAATCTAGACAGCCACCAAGTAACTAACGGGTGGGTAGCCTATACAGCTCAGACATGCTGGACAAAGGGATGATTGACAGCTAGGGCAGGATGAAGCAGGACTCCAAGAGATTTTTGTCATGCTACTCGGTGTGCAATTTTATTATTATTATTAATAATAATTTTTGGTACTAGGGATTGAGCCCAGGGACATTCTACCTCTGAGTTACACTCCCAGCCCTGTTTTATTTTTTTATTTGGAAACAGGGTCTTTCTAAGTTGCTGAGGTTGGCCATGAACCTGCGATCCTCCTGTCTCGGCCTCCCAAGTACTGGGATGAGAGGCGTGTACTACCACGCCTGGATCATGCATGCAATTTTAAAATTATGAATTGCTTTTTTTTTTGCGGTACCGGGGATTGAACCCAGGGGCGTTTTACCTCCGAGCTACACCCCCGGCCCAATTTTTTATACTTTATTTTGAAACCGGGTCTCACTAAATTGCAGAGGGCCTCACTAAATAGCTGAGGCTGGCCGCGAACCCGGATCCTCCGGTCTCTGCCTCCCAAGTACTGGGATTACAAGCGTGCGCCACCACACCCGGCCATGAATTGCTTGTTTAAGGAATTTTCCATTTAATATATCCTGACTGCAGTTGACGAAGGGCAACTGAAACCACAGAAAACAGATCAGTGGAAGGAGGACTACTATATTAACCTGTTTGATTATACATCAGGTGCTTCCTAGCCCTGTTGGGATCCATATGATTTGTTTAATATTCAAAAAGTCTGGATTCCCAAATGTATCTGGCCCCAAGAGTGGTTTTTTTTTGTTTGTTTATTTTTGTACTGGGGCTTGAATCCAGTGGCTTTCTACATTTGAGCTACACATACCCCCAGCCTGTTTTATTTTTTGAAACAGAGTTTCACTAAATTGCTATGGGTCTTACTAAGTTGCTGAGGGTCTCACTAAGTTGCTGAGGGTCTCACTAAGTTGCTGAGGTTGTTCTTGAACATGCAATCCTCCTGTCTCAGCCTCTCAAGTACTGGGATTACAGGTGCTTTGGCCCCAAGAGTTTTGTATAAGAGATTATGGACTTCTAGTAACTCCCACCCCTCATGGTTGTAGGGAAATCAAAGGAGACCAGGGCTCAGCCCTGGACAAATGTTAGCTGCCATTGTTAAGTGTGTTACTATGATTAGCAGCTAACCACCCGTGGGTGTGCTTCCGTACGCCAGAATCATGCGGCACTGAAACTCCGACAAGAGGAATGTGGGTAGGGGAGACACGCTCAGGAAATAACGAGATGAAACAGCAGGGCAAAATGCTATCCCTAGGGCACGATCAAAGCTGTTCAATGAATTTTAAAAAGGGAAAAAAATACCCAGTTCAAAAATCAATCCCTAGAAAAAAAAAGAGCAGAAGCAAGGACTCAACAGCAGTTATAAAGTTAACAGTAAGGCCGGGCGTGGTGGCGCACGCTTGTAATCCCAGTACTTTGGGAGGCGGAGACCGGAGGATCCGGGTTTGCGGCCAGCCTCAGCTCTCTCTCTCTCTCTCTCTCTCTCTCTCTCTCTCTCTCTCCTCTCTCTCTCTCTCTCTCTCCTCTCTCTCTCTCTCTCTCTCTCTCTACTTAGTGAGGCCCTCCGCAACTTCGTGAGACCCGGTTTCAAAATAAAGTATAAAAAAATAGGGCCGGGGGTGTACTGCGGAGGTAGAATGCTCCTGGGTTCAATCCCTGGTACCGCAATAAATAAATAAATAAATAAATAAATAAATAAAGTTAACAGTATTCACAGATGAACAGACTGTGGTAGTTAAGAAAACTCTGGCCGGGCATGATGGAGCACTTTTGTAATCCCAGTATTTGGGAGGCTGAGACAGGAGGATCGCAGGTTCGCAGCCCACCTTAGCAACTTAGGCTATCTGCAACTTAGTGAGACCCTGTTTCAAAATAAAAGAATAAAATAGGGCTGGAGGTGTAGCTCGGAGGTAAAATGCTCCTGGGATCCATCCCCAGTACCACAAAAAAAAAAAGAAAGAAAAAATTCTTCCAGGCCTGGTGGTGCACACCTGTAATCCCAGTACTTGGGAGGCAGAAACAGGAGGATCACAGGTTCAAGGCCAGCCTCAACTTAGTGAGACCCTCGGAGGTAGAATGCCCCTGGGTTCAACCTCCCAGTACCAAAAAAAAGAAAAAAGAAAAAGAAAGAAAGAAGAAAGGAGAGAAAAATAAAGTTCTTTCACTAACTACTAAAGGCTCTGGTTAGCTGATCATCTAGTTTGCCCGGGCTTGTGGGAAGTGCTTACAAAACCTCACAGAAGCCTCACATGCAGCCCGATGAGGTAGACACTATTTTCCAATGGGGAAATTGAGGTTTGGAGGAGGGAAGCAATGTGCCCAGGGTCACCTGGCATGTAAGTGGCAGAGCTGTGTCAAAAGACAAAATTACAACAAATTTAGTTATAGACCGAATTCGTTTTTTATTCATGATTCATATAAATCAGGTCACTGTCCATATTCCCACCAGGCAATGTAAGAACTGTGGGTTTTGTAAGCTGGCTACAAAGAAACAGGACAATAGAAAAAAAGCTGATTGGTCAACATCAGGTTACTGTTTGAAGGGATTAAAGCAGTTACTCTCTCAGGGAGACTAGAATCTCCTGTTTTCAGGAAAAATGGTCTGTTAGGGAATTATCTGCTCTTTCTTCCTTCTTTTCTTTCTTCTCTCTTTTCTTTCTTTTTTCCCCCCAACACTGGGGATTGAACCCAGGGGTGTCCTAAAACTGAGCTGCACCCCCAGCCTTTGTTTTTGAGACTGGGTCTTGCTAAATTGTCCAAGCTGTCCTTAAACTTGTGATCCTCCTGGCTCAGCTTCCCAAATTGCTAGGATTACAAACCTGTGGCACTGGGCCTGGCAGATTCATCAGCTTCCTTAAAGTTTCTGTTTGAGCCAGGTATGGTGGCGCACGCTTGTAACCCCAGTACTTGGGAGGCTGAGACATGAGGATTGCAGGTTCGAGACCAGCCTCAGAAACTTAGTGAGGCCCTCAGCAATTTAGCGAGACCTTGTATCCAAATAAAAAATAAAACTGGGCTGAGGGTGTAGCTCAGAGGTAGAATGCCCCTGGGTTCAATCCCCAGAACCGCAAAAAAAAAAAAAAAAAGGCTGGGCGTGGTGGTGCACTCCTGTAATCCCAGTACTTGGGAGGCTGAGGACAGTACGCAGGTGTGAGGACAGCCTCAGAAAGTAGTGAGACTCTCATCAACCTAGCAAGACCCTGTTTCAAAATAAAAATAAAATAGGGCTGGGGGTGTAGCTAGGAGGTAGAATGCCCCTGGGCTCAATCCCCAGTACTGCACACACAAAAAGTTTCTGTTTGATTATGTGGTACTTGACATGAGTGACTCCATTTTAGTTTGGTCTGGTCTGGTCTGTTGGGGCCTAGTGCAGGGCTCAGTCCAAAACAATGGCCTCCCATCATTTTGTTTAACAGCCAGGATTTGAATCTTAGTGTACAGAACTCCAGAATTTGTGCCATTATCTCTTTTGTTTTCCTTCCTTCCTTCCTTCTCCCTTTCTTTTTTTTTTTCTTTCTTTTTTTGCGGTACCGGGGATTGAACCCAGGGGCATTCTACATCTGCGCTACACCCCCAGCCCTATTTTTTACACTTTATTTTGAAACCGGGTCTCATGAAGTTGCGGAGGGCCTAAGTAGAGAGAGAGAGAGAGAGAGACAGGGAGGGAGAGAGCTGAGGCTGGCCGCGAACCCAGATCCTCCGGTCTCCGCCTCCCAAAGTACTGGGATTACAAGCATGTGCGACCACGCCTGGCCCCCGGTCCTATTTTATTTTATTTTATTTATTTATTTATTTATTTTTGCGGTACCGGGGATTGAACGCAGGGGCGTTCTACCTCCGCGCTACACCCCCGGCCCTATTTTTTATACTTTATTTTGAAACCGGGTCTCACGAAGTTGCGGAGGCCTCACTAGGTAGAGGTAGAGAGAGAGAGAGAGAGAGAGAGGGAGAGAGAGGGACAGAGAGAGATAGACCGATCGATCTATCCATCCATCGATCGTGCGCGCACATGCGCGCTGAGGCTGGCCGCGAACCCGGACCTCCGGTCTCCTCCTCCCAAGTACTGGGATTACAAGCGTGCGCCACCACATGTGGCCTTCCCTTTCTTTCTCTAGAAACAGGGTCTCAGCCTCCCCAGTACAGAAGAAGAGGAGGAGGAGGAGGAGGAGGAGGAGGAGGAAAGGGAAGAGGAAAAAGTAGTAGTAGTTGTAGAAGAATAAGAATAAGAATAGGAAGAAGAAGAGGAAGAAGAAGAAAACAAACAAACCCCAGGGTCTCACTAAATTGCTGAGGCGGGCCTTGAACCTGCAATTCTCTTGTCTCAGTCTCCCAAGTACAGGTATTATAGGCGTACGCCTTGCCCAGATCTGCTCTTTTAAAGCAGGCTCCTCTGCTAGGCCTTACAAAAAGGGGGGGGGGGTCAACAGATACTGGGTTAATTTAATGGAACAAGAAACAAAAGTTTACTTTTTTATTTAATTTATTTTTTGTGGTGCTGGGGATGGAACCCAGCACTTCTCACATGCTAGACAAGCACTCTACCAGTGAGCTATACCTCCAGCCAGAAATAAAAGTTTAGAAAATGATTTTATGTTAGAAAAGTAGCAAGTAGAGAAATTAAGAATAATCCTATATGATTACACAGAAAGGCCGGAAACATAGAGCTGGTGAAAGTTGTCTCCTATATTAAGCAAGGGATCAATGGACTCTTTGAAAGGAAATAACCCAAGAATCTGCTTTAAAGATTTGGAAGCAATTACTCAAGGAATACAGAGCACAAAAAGTTAAAAATGATGCACGAGCCATCACAATCAACTTTATCCATTTCTGAAAAGTAAGTGAAAGAAAGAAAGGTCAGTTACAAAAAAATTTAATTGTCTTAGTAGGGCGGCTATCATTTAAAGGACTCTTTCTCGTGTATTCCTGGGACATTTAAACAATTTATTTCAGTCTTACAAAACATGAAGCAAACAGCTGCTCTCTGAAGCTAAAGGAACAAGCTACAGAGCGTTAAAATAACTCGATTCCTGGACGTTGCAAAAGTAACTTAGAACAAAATTTAAACTGAGAGGCGTGGCCACAGCGAAACACATGCTGTGCCCAAGTTGCTGAGCCTTTGCTCGGGGACTTCGCGGGGGCAGCGCCGGCCCAGGACGCGGACCCCAGCCCCGGGCCGCGCACTCGCAGGCTCTGCACGGCTGTGCACGGCTGTGCACGGCTCTGCACGGTTCTGCACGGCTGTGCACGGCTGTGCACGGCTCCGCACCGCTCTGCACCCTCGGGGCCACCGGGGCTGGGAGGCGCTGGGGCTCCCGCTCCGCGTGGCAGGGCCTGGGGCGAGGACGCCGCGCTAGGTCGACCTGGGTCCCTACCTGTCCCGGCGCTCACCCGGGGGCCCGCTCGGAGGCGGCAGCGGGCTGCGGAAGCCTTCCCCACCCTTCTCCGGGGGCGGTCGGGGCTCCCCGAGATCGGCCAGGCCCCGGAGCCCCGGCCGGGCGGGCGGTCCTCTCCCGGGGCAGCGGTGACGTCCGGCGCCGGGGGCGGCGCGAGCCCCAGCCCAGCCCCCCAGCCCTCCGCCCGCGAGCGCCGCCCCCGAGCCCCGCCGCCAGCACCCGCTCCCAGCACCCGCTCCCAGCACCGGCTCCCAGCACCCGCTCCCAGCACCCGCTC
>PVJS01058851.1:0-11668 GCA_004027185.1 Glis glis | reverse complement strand
CTCTCTACCTAGTGAGGCCCTCCGCAGCTTCGTGAGACCCGGTTTCAAAAATAAAGCATAAAAAAAATAGGGCCGGGAGTGTAGCGCGAAGGTAGAACGCCCCTGCGTTCAATCCCTGGTACCGCAAAAAAAAAAAAAAAGAAAATAAAGAATAAAAAAAATTAGGGCTGGGGGTGTTGCTCAGAGGTAGAATGCCCCTTGGGTTCAATCCCCAGTACTACAAAAAAAAAAAAGAAAAAAATAGGGCTGGGGGTGGAGCTCAGAGGTAGAATGCCCCTGGGTTCAATCCCCAATACCACACACACAAAAAAAGAGAAGGAAATATAGCATTTCCATAGCATGCTGTTAGCAAAATTTAAAATAGAAATACATACTTGAGTTCCAGAGTTTTCTTCAGATAATGAAGATTTAACCAGGAGTGGAAACCTAAGAAAAATTTGTCCAAGTAAATTTGTCTGATTTTTTTTTTTTTTTTTTTTGCGGTACCGGGGATTGAACCCAGGGGCGTTCTACCTCCGCGCTATACCCCCGGCCCTATTTTTTATACTTTATTTTGAAACCTGGTCTCACGAAGTTGTGGAGGGCCTCACTAAGTAGAGAGAGAGAGACAGGGAGAGATGTCTGCTATTTTGTAACCCAGATATTTGAAGGTTTCCATTTAAGAAACAGTTAGTATATATTTTATTACAATAAAAAGTGATCAAATTCTGAACAATCTCTGCTCTGATAATTTCAAATACAAAGTTCCTGCCCCTCACAAGACACGGAATGTGTGGCTCACTGGCGAGACAGTGTGGCAATGTTTTCCTTGTAATGTACCAAGTCTTGCCAAAGAAGCGAACAACATTATGACACAACATTTTGTCACAGCTGGTTCCCTCACAGGACAGTGCCAGCCAATTCAGGCCTGGTCCTTTCTGTGTTTATTCCAACCTCTCCCAAATATTTGGAAACTAATGTCTTGACTCATGGGTGTATTCATAAGTTCTGTGACCACAACAAGTCTTTTTTTCTTTAATGGATTGATCTTTTGCAAGAAATAGACAAAACATCAGTGTGAATTACAGCATATCCCTACTCCATGCGTTATGGGTGAAACTCTGGGAGATTCTCCTGTTGACCCAGAGAGTGATTCCTTCCCTGATACACTGTCTGCAAGCACTTCACAAGGTAAATTCTGTTCCAGATGCGGTGATGGGGATGCTTTGGGCATGTACGAAATCGCTCTTACAGTTTGTTTTCCAGCTTATATTTATTCTAATACTACCATGTGTATACTCCAGCGTTTTAATGCTTCATTTGTTGCTATAGTATTCACTTATAAATGTATTCAAAAACTTAAACATAGGGGTGGAAATGTAGCTCAGTTGCACGTGCTTGCCTGGCATTTATAAGGCCCTGGGTTTGATCTCTGGCACTTAAAAAAAAACAGAACCTTAAACATAGAAATCTAACCTAATTCATATTTTATATCTGTGCATGGTTCTCTTTTCCTGAATTATAAGTACTAAAGGTATATTTATATCCCAAAACAGTCCTATTCATTTTTATTTCCTGAGTGTACATATGTTTTCCCTAAAACACTTAGCGGCTTATACTTGAAGGGTCACTTTTCCCCCTTTTTGTCTTGTTTGTTAGAGGTCTCTCATAGCAGTTTTTATCCCTTACAGCATTTTTATTCCTCTTAAGGACTCTCAGCACTTTTTCAGTTTTACTTTGCAATTGAGATATTTGTACGTTTTTATCTATCCCAAAGAACTACAAGCTCCCAAAGTATAGGAACAATTATATTCTGTTTTAGATCGTAGAAAAATAGATTGTGGGTACTTTGAAGAATATCTATTTTAAGCATCTCATTTCACACATGAAGAAAATGAGGCCCCTAAAAGATTAAATACATACTAAAGAAATGATTATTACTTCTATTCAAATTTGTCAGATGCAAGCAGAGACCTCATTTTTCAACATTCCTTTCTTCGTCATTGCAAAATGTTAAGTTCTTCCTTTCTATAGCTCCTTCTACTGGAGTTTCTTAGCACAACTTCTATTTTGTATTGTTTCATATTTATTTCAATATTCCTATTTGTTTTATTTTTCTTTTCTCATATAAAAATAGACTGGGTTAACTAGGCTGATTCATGTTTTATAATATAAGTGCTAAAGCATTAAAGTTAAATCACTTAGTAGTTGAAATGGATAGCCCTTAACCTTGCAATTTTCCTGGAAACCTGAAGTTTGAACGTATTAGTCACAATTTTTAAAAACATCAAAAAAATAAAATAAAAATAAAAACATCAAGCTTTTTAAAAATTGAGAAAAATGTTTCCTTGAAATACTATTTTATTTTACTATGAATTAAGAGTGTGTGTGTGTGTGTGTGTGTGTATTTGCGCGTTGTGTGCACTAGAGATCCAAACATGTTAGACAAGTGCTCTACCACTGAGCTACATCCCCAGCCCAATCATTTGACTCAATGTATATTTCTATCATCTGAGCCTCTTAAATAGTTTAGTTTTATTATATTCTATAAAACACTTTATTCTATTTTTCTGTAAACCATAAAAATTATTGCTGTCTTTAGTTATTATACCCAATGTCTTGGGTATACTGTGAAAGTAAAAATTTGTTTTTTTTAATCTCTTTGAAAAGAATATGTCTACAGTGCAGTACAATACATAGTTTAGGTTAACTAGGGTGCAAGTAGTGTTTATTACATAAGAGGTGGTTATGTGATTCAAGGTTGTTTAATTCTATGCTAATCTCTGTTTCTGTGTCTTGAGTATAATCTGTCCTGAGTATAATTTCTTTGCATTGCAAATGCCTCCAAGAGAATAACTGAGTATTTTCTTCTTAATCAATGTGATACACAATTGAATTTTTTTCCAGGAGCAGTGGTATGGGGAGAGCCCCTCTCTTAGAACAAAACAAACAAACAAAAAAAACAAAGCCAGGCGTGGTGGCGAACGCTTATAATCCCAGTACTTGGTAGGCTGAGACAGAAGGATCACAGGTTTGCAGCCAGCCTCAGCAACTTGTGAGGCCCTCCGCAACTTAGTGAGACCCTGTTTCAAAATAAGAATAAAATAGGGCTGGGGGTGTAGCTCAGAGGTAGAATGCCCCTGAGTTCAATTCCCAGTACCACACACACACAAAAATCCAAGGTAGAACTATTAGCAACTAAAACATATTTTGTACACCACACTCCTATCCCTTTTTACTTATTTTTTTTTTAATTTTGAAGTAGGGTTTCACTAAGTTGCTGAGGCTGGCCCTGGACCTGCGATACTCCTGTCTCAGCCTCTGAAGTACTGGGATTATGGGCATGCACCACCATGCCCAGCTAACCATTGACTTACATGGTCTCTGGTTACTTCTTATTCATAAATGTTGTTTTTCTATTAAACTTTTGAGTTTCTAAAGGCCAGCAACCTATGTTTGTTACTTCTATTGTGTTTTCTAAATGACCAATAGATACCCCTGCCAAAACTAATCAAGAAACTTGGAAATAAATCAGGTATATGATCATTAACTATCTGAGACCAGTAGCAGTGAAACACTATGGAGATTATGTATTTGGCCTAGATAGTTAGATGTTCCTTCTTCTTTGTCATGGGCAAAGTGGAATTGGGGTTGTTGAAGGAAATTGAGTGCTGATGTTGAAGAAAACATAGTGCATTTAGTGTGAGTGGACTAGATGTCCAGTTATATTGGTCATATTCATGAAATTCAAATATCCACTATGCTCAAAGAGGAGTTCTGCACTTTTTCCTAGGTTTCATTATTACTGCGGCCCTTTATGTTATTTCTCTTTCTTTTTTTCATCAAGAGCTCTGCAAGCAACCCCAAGTAACCCTGCGCTGGCTCTGAAGCCATTTCCACTAGTAAAAATTGGCAGGATTGAAGGGACACTTCTGCAGGCTCCGGCTGAATGTGCCTCCTGCCTTTAGCGCCAGACTCAGTCCTGTGTGAATTTTATAATTTTAAGTTGTTGCACCAGAGCATCGAAAGATGATGACACACTTGTCCTTTGGAGCTGATTGAGCAATGGAAATATGCCTTAGAGACGTGATAAATGCTGCAATAGTCAGTCCTTCGAAACGAGAGTCTCTCCTGAGATAGGAGCGAGTGATTGATTGCACACCATTTTTATTGAGGGATACTTAAACTGTGTCTGCTTGACTTTGGGCAGCGGTATATTCAGAAACATTTAGATAACTGACCACAATTTTCACCCTTGCAGAAGTTTAAAGGGACCCATGTAGTACCTGGAAATGTAAGGACAAATCCTGTCTTGGCCACATAAATGCTGCATGAACGTGAGCAAGTCATTTTTGACCCTCTGTGTCTACATATATTAACAGAAAATACAGGGTAATTGTGAGGACTGAACAGTACAATATTTGTGAAAGATCTGAAGCCCTATATGAAGTTTATTGTTTTACCTTTGTATTAATCACTTGAGGATCAAATAGAAGGCTCTGGTAGAATATCCTAAATTTGAAACATTTTGCAGAGTATGGAAAAACAAAACACCTGCACTGTACTAAATTAAGTGGTGGTTATTTGAATTAAATGACTTCCCATGAATATTTTAATAAAGAAATCATCAAACTTAAACAAAATATCTTTATATCTGGTGTGTGAGCGTGTGTGTGGTGCTGAGTATCAAACCCAGGGCCTCGGAATGCTAAGGCAAGCACTCTACCATTGAACTATACTCCCAGCCCTGATTTTTTTTTTTTAAGACGGAGAAATTACCTCCCACTTTCATTAACATTTGTCTCTGAAGAAATTGACTTGCCAAAGGTTGAAGTCACTTTTGGGCTTAAATGAAAGCAATGATTAAATGTCTTCTTCTTAGAGACATTAAAAAACTTTCTTGGACTATAATACTCTATATATGATGAAGTGGAAGTCCAGAAAAGATTTAAGTTATTGATACAGCTCTGAATTTCATAATCTCCCATGTAATAACAGTTCGGAGGGCTGAGGATGTAGTTCAGTGGTAGAGCACTTGCCTAGCCTGCACACGGCCCTGGGTTCCATCCCTAGTACCACACACACACACACAAAAACATCATCATCATCATCATAATTTAAGACCTTTCAAAAGAATTTTACTATTGTTCATATTAATTTTTTTTCTTAGCATGGCTCTAGTTCCAACAAACTTTGTTGGACTCCAAGAGTCTGTAGATTTGGTAGGTTTCCAGATCTGAGAATCTCCTTACTGTTTTTCCCCAAACTGCCATTTATTTTATACTTTTCCCAAAATTATGAATTTCAGTATAAGAAACACGTAAATGTCATTTACATTAGATGCTTACATAAAAACAGGATTATTTTTAAAAATCTTGTTTCAACTATTCTTGAAAGCTACCTGACAGTATTATCCATTTAAAGTATAAAATGTGAGACTAAATGAAAAATAATTTTTTTAGCTCTGATAGAGATTGTGTGAAAGATTGCTGTTTTTGTGAGCATCCTCACTTATATCTTTAACCTGGGAAGATAACTCTGTGTGTGTGGGGGTATTCTAAACTTATCATAGCTTTTTGTGGTACATATTCCTTGGGTCTGAGGAAATCTAAGCAAAGTAAATTTCTTCATTGTTTTAGAGCAACAGAACTAATACAGAGCTGTTATTTTAGCTTCTTTTGGTTATACTTAAAATAGGCCCTAGAAGTTGCCCAGTAAATGCCTCATGTCCATCTACTAGTGTTGAATGTTTGTGAAAATGTGTGTGATAATGAGTTGGACTCATTTGAATGGAACTAAGTTTCTATAAGTTTTGACGAGGTTACCTTTTTTGTCTCCCTCTCTCCCTCCTTCCCTCTTTCCTTCCTTCCTTTTTTCTGTTTTCAAATGCAGTTTTGCACCTGTCACTAACTTAGAGACACAAAAATTATACATGTAACTGATAGCAACTGCAGTCCAACTCTTACAACCTCAGAATTAAGATCACATGGCTATTTGAATACACACTTTTTAGACCTGTATAATTTTTATTTGAGCAAAAGATGCCAACACAAGATTGAGGTTCCCACAGGTGGTGAATGGCACTTGTGGTTAACATTATAAAGTAGATTTGAAACAGTCAACTGTCAGTTACCTACATGTCCATTATCTCTCCTTACCTCATGCCAGGTTTTCTGTGTGGCCTTTTAGCTGACCTTCTAAATGAGAAACTCGGACATCCAATCCAGATTGGCCGATGAAGAGTCCTAAAAAGACTCTTGTTAATCAGTCTTCTTATATTTATTGAGCACCTACTTGTTACAAGGCCTCATAGTGAACATTGTGGTCAAGACACTTCTGCCTAGTTTTCACAGCTCTTTATAACTTGGCTCTACTTTATTTCTCACATTCCAGGAATTGTCCTGACCTGCTCTATTCAGACCAACCTCTTTGTCCCAAGAATAAGACATACGTACCCTTGCCACCAAGCATATTATGTCATGAAATGCATTAACTAGTTCCTCCATCTTTTCATACCCTTCCTCTCATTTGAGGTCAGGTTCGAGTACCCTCTAATCCATGATACATTCTCTGAACACATTACTGTTAATTGCTTTCATCTTTCCTTTTTTTTAAATAGAATTTATTTATTTATTTATTCATTCCAGCTCTTGCTCCTGTCGTAAACCCTCTTCCTCTGACATCCTCTTGGCCGACCCCCTCAGCTTCTCCAAATCTTTGCTCAGATCTTACCCTCCATGGAGAACTCCTTTGACCTCCCTGTTGAATTCTCTATCCTCCCCACTGCCCTTCCCCCCCTTCTGCTCTCCAATTTCCTGTTTCTAAAGCACTCATCATCTTCTAGTATAGCATATAATTTTTTGATTGATTATGCATATTGTTTGATCATCTTCATTCCACCAGAACATTAGCCCCATGGAGGCAAAGATCTTTGTCTAGTGTGTTCATTCACTGATCTCTCCCGGTTGCCTACAACAGAGCTAGTTGAATAATACTGCTTATCAATACTTGTGAAATGAAAGAATAAAGTCCTCTAACATTGCTGGTCTCTATCACACAATTTAGCCCTAAATTGGAGGCAGTCTGCTCTTATTTTCTGTCTTAATATATTCCCTAAGTCAAATTTTGTAGTCATTGAGGAAAAGATCCATGCTGTCATCGCTCTTCCTGACACAAATCCTCAAATGCCTAACACGTAACAGGTATCTGATAAGTTCTTGTTGATTCATGAATACCAAGATGATCTCCTCCTATTCCTTAGCAAGCTCCTGAGGTCAGGGACTGGAATATGTTTGCTTAGCCAATAAAATAAGTTTAGTATATACTGAATGTTATTCTAAAACTAATGCTAATATAAACAAATCAACTGTACTATATACACTACAAACCAGAAGCAAATATGTTTTGAATTATCTATTATTAAGAGTTTCTAGCACCATGTCCTTCTATTAGTTTGAATATAATTAATTGAATATTATTCACATATTAGTGAATTATCCAAATCTCTGGGTTCTTCTGCAAGTCTGCTCACCTTTTGATACTTCCAGTATTCATTTGAACCTCTGAAAGACTTATGGGTGTGCAGTGCTAAAAAAGCAACTAATTTGACTAAGAAATTAATATTCAATATGTAAAGTACTTCGCATATTTCCTGGTAAAGAATAGGTGCCTAGCAGATGTTAGTTTTGTCTTCTCTCACCCTTAAAATAAAAGCTACCACTTTAGGATGATACAGATTTTCATTATTCATGTTTCCTAAAGTTTTCTATTACCATGGCTAAATTAGTTGGACTTCTTACTCTCTCACAATCTTTTCATTAGCATTTTTCAGAATATTTAGATGTTATCTGATGCATCTTGTTAATCACAGTTCCAGAAGAAAGAAACCAAATTTCAGTTACTTGCTTTGGCAAAGAGCCAGTGACAAAACTAAGTAACAAAACAGGAGTTCTAATATCCTTCGCATGTGCCAGGCATGTGAACATTGTGGTTCCCCGTATTTCTTTTAATTAAGACACTTCTTTGGGAAAAAGTAAACTATTTTTATTTTGTTATTATTATTATTTTGGTTTGCATTAGGCAACTAAATGTTTGATATACAATCATTGGGTATTATCTTGCTGTTGTCTTATACTAAAACCCTGACTTTAGTATAGTAATAAAAATCACAGACCTATAACAGATTATCTGTGCAATTTTTCTTAGTAGATTAAAATATGATACAATTAAGAGCCAAAGCTGTGAGTTTTATATGGGGATAGCCAGAATTACATAGAAATTTTTGCTATTGCTGGGCGTGGTGGCGCACGCTTGTAATCCCAGTACTTGGGAGGCTGAGACAGGAGGATCCGGGTTTGCGGCCAGCCTCAGCTACTTAGTGAGGCCCTCTGCAACTTAGTGAGACCCTGTTTCAAAATAAAGAATAAAAAAATAGGGCTGGGGGTGTAACTCAGAGGTAGAACACCCCTGGGTTCAATCCCCAGTACCTCAAAAAAAAAGAGAAATTTTTGCTATTTACAAAGAAACCTCTTCACCATTGATAGAACCTCATCTCTAGCCACAATTACGCAAGAATATAAGCAATTGCCCAAGGAAACCAATCTAATTTTTAAGTTTGTGTTCAATATAAAATCTAATCTCCTTTGATATTATATACACTTCATTATTATTTCTTAAGCAATATCAAGTAATATAAGACATATGCTGGGTAATAGGGACAGATACCTTTTCCTTGGAATCGCGATAACAATCCAAATCCTAATCATCTCTCTGGCTCCACATAATTTAAAGCCCAACTCTCCCAAAAGGTTATCTGATTACTTCAGAACACGCTAGTCTTCTTTTCCACGTTTCTGGAGCACTTACTGTCTCTCTCACTAGTTTGGTAGCTGTATTTTCTTCTACTACTAAACATCTTTCACCTTTGTAAGCTTCTCAAGGTCAAGGACTACATTATAATGTATTTCTTGTGAGACCTAGAAAACACCTTATTAGGTAGTTGGTTATCTTGATTTGAGGTGTTTTGGGTTTATATTACTGATTGAACATTTACTGAGCTTAAGATATTAAGAAAGAAGAATGCCAAAGTAAACTAAAGCAAGGAAAGGTTTTGGAAAGAGAAACACTATAGGCAAATATAATGGTAACTTCTGAAAATCAAGGCTCATAAAATAGATTGTAGATACAAAGAAAAGTAATCTGCATAAAGTTGGTAGCTTGAATGAATTTAACCCATTGACTTTAATTCTTTTAAATAGAATTTCTCAAAAGACAACTGATCCAAGAATATTAAACTCCCAAACATGGGACTCCTGATGTTGACCTTAGTATTTGGGGGGAAAATCCTGCATTGTTTAAAAATATATGTCTTTGCAAAGCAGATTAGCCTTCCATGCAAGCCAAACATATCAGTTGTAAGGCAAAAATATAACTTTTACAACTTACTCATGTCTTAGGATAAAATGTGCACTCTTTGCATTTTTATCTGTCTCATATCTACTGATTGGAAGACCCTGACTGGATATGTATTTAGCCTTTATTGTGCAAGAAGCCAATTAGAAAAAAACATAATATATTAAGGCTAATTTCAATTCTGTTTTATAACTTCTGAATTGAATGATTATTAAACAAATGCCCTGGAATTCTATGATAAGTGAATGAACACAACTGAGAGTTTCTGTTAGCTTACTTGCATGTTCTCTTCTATCATTCCCCCGCTTCCAGAACACTATGAAACATTCTCTTATTTATCTTTTTAATTGATGTATAATTTACATAGAGTAAAGTGCCTAGAGTGTTTTCACAAACAAACATACCTGTGTAATTAGCACTAGATAAAGAAACAGAATATTACCAGTCCTCCAGAAGCCCTCTGGCTATTCTAATTTCTAACCCATAGATTAGTTCTGCCTGTTTTAAATTTTTACATAAAAATTGAATCATAATTTGTTTACTTTTTTGTGTCTGGATTCTGTTGCTCAGCGCTCGTTTGTGAGATCAGTCACATTTTATACTTAATTGTACTTAAATCATTCTCATTACTGAATGGTGATTCATTGTATTACTATATCACAAGATATTATCCATCCTACTGTTGATGGGGATTTGAGTAGTTTACAGTATTGCAGATAATGCCCCATGAACATTCTTGTGTGGATCTTTTATTGAACAAGTGGACACATTTCTGGGAGATAATTTGCTTGGGCCATAGAATATGTTCAGTTCTAGAAGATATCACTAAACAATTTTGAACATGGTTATACCAATTTATACTTCCAGCAGTGTATGAGTCTTCTAGTTACTCCATATCTCACTGGAATCTATTGTTTTGTCCTTTTCATTTTAGCCATTCTGGTAAGTGTGTGGGACTATCAATTTATATGTATATTTTCATTTTTATTTTATTTTATTTTTGTGGTACTGAGAATTGAACCCAGGGGCATTCTATCTCTGAGCTACACCCCAGCCCTATTTTATTTATTTTGAAACAGGGTCTCACAAAGTTGCTGAGGCTTGCCTTGAACCTGTGAGCCTCCTGTCTCAGCCTCCGAGGTACTGGGGTTACAGGCGTGCATCACTACACCCAGCTTCATTTTACTTTTTATGATACTGGGGATTAAAACCCAAGGGCATTCTACCTCTGAACTACACACCCAACCCTGTCTTTATTTTTTATTTTGAAACAGGGTCTCAGTAAATTGCTGAGGGCCTTGCTAAGTTGCTGAGGCTGTCCTCAAACCTGCGATCTTCTGTCTCAGCCTCCCAAGTACTGGGATTACAGGCATGGGCCACCATACCCAACTCAATTTATAATTTTAATTTCTCTTTCTCTGATGACTAAAATGTTAAACTCCTTTAAAAATACTTGAGCTGGGTGTGGTGGTGCATACTTGTAATCCCAGTACTTGGGAGGCTGAGACAGGAGGATCACAGGTTTGCAGCCAGCCTCAGCTACTTAGGGAGGCCTGCTGCAACTTAGTGAGACCCTAATTTCAAAACAAAACAAAAAAATAGGGCTGAGGATGTAGCTTGGAGGTAGAATGCCCCTGGGTTCAATCCCCAGTAACACACACACACACACACACACACACACACACACACACACACACACAAAATTGCTATCCATTTGACATCTCTTTGTGAAGTACTTGTTCAAGTCTTTTGCCTGTTTTCTTATTGGGTATTTTAGATAAGAGTTCTAAAACATACGTTGTCAGGTCTATGTCTTAGAAATATCTTCCCCGTTTTGCTTTTTCATTCATTTAATAAACATAAGTTTTTATTCTTCTGGGGATTGAACTGAGGACTATTCTACCTCTGAGCTATGCCCCCAGCCCTTTTTATTTTTTGTTTTGAAACGGTGTCTCTCTAGGTGCTGAGAGTCTCACTATGTTGCTGAGGCCTTCGAACCTGAGATACTCCTGTCTCAACCTCCCAAGTACTAGGATTACAGGCATGTGCCACCACACCCAGCTAGTTTTTGCTCTTTTTTTTTTTTTTTGCAGTACTGGAGATTGAACCCAGGCGCATTCTACCTCTGAGCTACACCCCCAGCCCTATTTTTTTTTTTTTTTTTTTTTTTTTTGCGGTACCAGGGATTGAACGCAGGGGCGATCTACTTCCGCGCTACGCCCCCGGCCCTATTTTTTATACTTTACTTTGAAACTGGGTCTCACGAAGTTGCGGAGGG
>PVJS01058850.1:0-11667 GCA_004027185.1 Glis glis | reverse complement strand
GCGAGGACACAGGGAGGGTCTGCAGGCATTGGCACACAAACACAAAGAGGTAGACTTTGTGTGTCAGCAGAAAGCTATCATTTTGGCCCCTCTAGAAAGAAGACAAGGAATGCGAGTGTCAGAGAAATCACACTCAGTGCCCTCTCGAATGAGGGAAGTAGGGTGAATGAGGCTGATGTCGGGGTACTCTCCCGCCATGCCCTGCAGGCAGCACGGCCACAGTTCATACCCTGGAGTAGCAAAGCCACACAATATGGCTCAGGTTCAGAACACAGGAAGGCTGAAACAACTAACTCCGAGTTTAGTCCGCAGTCAATTTTTTTTATTTTTTATTTTTTATTTTTTTGCGGTACCGGGGATTGAACCCAGGGGCGTTCTACCTCCGAGCTACACCCCTGGCCCTATTTTTTATACTTTATTTTGAAACCAGGTCTCATGAAGTTGCGGAGGCCTCACTAAGTAGCTGAGGCTGGCCACGAACCCGGATCCTCTGGTCTCCGCCTCCCAAAGTACTGGGAGTCCGCAGTCAATTTTGAAGACCAGGAAGGAAGAAACACGAGAGTGATGCTAAGCGGGGCACCCCAAGCTCCTGCAGATGCGGCTTTGGGGACAGGCCCTTCTTGTTCATAGCCTGCTTTGTAGCTGCTTCGTCATGACCTCACCTGAACCTCAGTTTCCTTATTTATAAAACAGGGACAGTATGATTATTAAATATGGTGTGATTCATATACAGCATTTAACATGGGTGTGGGCACAAAGTAGTTGCTGCTCCACAAATGCACTTTGCCTCCCTCATCTTTTAAACTCTCCTGAAACTTAAACCACAAGCTGAAGAAGGGAGGGAGAAGCCGAAATACTAGAAACTCCACGCTCAGAAATGCAGCAACGGCAAGTCCTCCTGCATTCCTTCAAGAAGCGCCTCGGATCCCGGCCTCTGCACTCTTGGCGACCAGGCTGGCTGCCGATGTGGCTTATTTATCTTTTAGAATCTTATCTTTTAGAATTTTATCTTTTAGAATCTTAGGGCAGCAAAGTCCAACCTCAAGGACTTCGTTTTTTGTTTCTATACCCACTACTAATTTCAACCAATAGGAAGTTGTATTTCCTAACAAACGCATCCACTATTTGAAACACCCTCATCTGACAACTCAGTAGTAGAATGCAGGGAAGCGCAGTTGGAAATCACTGAGGAGTCCTCTCTGGGCTAGTTAAGGGGAAGGACACTTTATTTCAGGTTTTCAGAAACAGCTAACTAAACACCTGACGTTTGTCTGGATTACAAAAGACAAAATTAAAGCTCCCCGATTCGGGGACAACAGAAATGAGTCACTGCAGCAGGGCTCCTGGGTACAGTAGATCAAGTGGGGTGAATGTGAACTCATCTTTCCAATTCCCATCCCAACAGACCAGTTTTCTTGACAATGGTCAGAGGCCACTTCCCACCCTCCCCCACTCCACATTCCAAAGTTCTTCTCTTTCAGGGAGGAGAAAAAGCCCAACAGAGTTACAAGTATTTCAATAACGTGCTTAGAGACCAGCTCTTTTCTGTAAACAAGCCTAATGAAGTGTGACTAATAGTGCTCTCCTAGAGCGGAGGGAAGGTACAAGGGCCTTTGTTAGCACTTACTGGAGCAAAGTCGTCATTTTGCTGGAGCAGAACAAAATTTAGCTGGTTATTGATTGACAGCCCTGCTCCCGTCCCCGCTTTACTGTCTGTTTCTATACACTGTGTGTATGTGTATAAATGCTGGTGTTTACACAGACACAAGGATGCTCCACACACGTGGAGCTGTCTAAGCTAGCTTTTGGTTCTGTTTCCCTGCAAACCAGATGAAGTATTCAAGGCATCCAGCTGAGATCAAATTCCTCTCTGACATTTGTATCTCTTCCAGTCCTGATGCTACCTGGCATTTCTCTGCAATGTTGTCAGTCTCATGAGCCCCAATTTCAGAGCCTGTAAACTGATGCTTCCCACACCCGCCCCCACACTTAGTAATTGTTTCCGAAGTCACTTGGATTTCACCTGACCTGGTTATTACATTCTAGAGGTGATTTCGTTTTTTAAATAAATACAAAATTGCTGGTGTTTCTGATCCATTCTGAAACTCCTGAAATTCGGCTCATTTAACTGCGAAGTAAATATCCTATCATGACTTTAATTCTCTTCTTCGAGGGAAGTTTGTCTTGGGCATCATTCATGAGCACAATGAGCTTAGCAGGAAGATGCGAGGTTGCCTTCTTTCTTGGACGGACGGAGGAATTCAAGTCAAAACCTGCTTTCGTTGCGAATCTAAGCACAAATTTCCGTATAAATTATTGACTGCACTTTGGCCTCCTCTGAAACATTAGCCCCACAGGCTGATAAGTTCTGACCCCAGGTGGCACATCAGCCCTCTCAGAAGAGGCAGAAACATTAGTGCTTTGCACTGGGGACCAAAGCGGGCGAGCCAATCAATCAAGCTCTCTGACAGCTTTTACTGCCTCTGCGCATTAGGCCCAAGTCAACCTCAAGACTCCTATTGTCCGCATTATTCTCTTCTCTGGTCTGATGAAGTTAGGGTTAAGTCCAAGGCTTCAGCGAGAGAGAAAGGCTATTGTTAGTAACTCAGTCTTTATTGACTCTGACCTGCAGGGCAGCCGACTTTAAGTCTTTTCCAGAAAGTAATGCACTGTTAATTGCGGCTCATCATCAGGGTGTGTTTTATATACACCTCTTTTCACTGAAAGAAGACCTGACTAAACATTTCAACATCTTACCAGGTTTCCTTGCACTTCTCAAGAGTTAAAACACATAGACAGATTCACATGTACACATACACACTGGGCAAAAATCTGACTTGTATCCACCCCAGTCCCTGAATCGCTAAATCTAATACCATTGCAAACATGGAATGTTTGGTTGAACAATGCTAACACTGGGGAGTTGGCACACGAAGCAATAAATAAATAGTTTTTTTCCATGGCAAATAGCTTTGGGGATTAAAACATGGGGCAGGAAAATGCCCGATAGAGGAATGAGGTGTAAACCTATTATTTCCTACTGATGTCCTTTGCTTAAAATAACTCAAGATCTTTTCCACTTGAGACTGGTAGCTGTATTTGTGAGCAGCCAGCAACAGACTGCATGGCCCTGGGGCAAAGAGCGCCAGCTCCCACTCGGCTGCCTTCGAAGGATGAGGCACGCCAAAGGGGTGGCAGAATGATTGCTCCAAAGGCTTTCTCCTTTTCTTTGAAAGAAAACAAACAAACAACAACAACAACAACAAAAACCCAGGCAAACCAATCTCTTACCCAAGCAGGCCTCTCCAGGGAGAGAGCGGAGAGAGGCCAGAGGCCAGAGGGAGGTAAGCACCAGGGGCCCCCGCCCAGGTGTTTCCCACTGTACCAGGCTTGCCACATAGCACCAAAAAACCCCGTGTAGGAAGTGGTGGGCAACAGGTTAGAACTTGAGGGAGAAATCACATGTTGACATTTTGGAAATCAAATTTCTTGAGTACAAAGAAAACCAAAAAAAGCACAAAAATTTAGTGTGTGTGTGTGTGTGTGTGTGTGTGTGTGTCGCGCATGGTACTGGGGATTGAACCCAGAGGTGTTCTGCCTCTGAGCTACACCCCCAGCCCTATTTTATTTTTATTTTGAAAGAGGGTCTCACTAAGTTGCTCAGGGCCTCACTAAGTTGCTGAGTCTGGCTTTGAACCTGTGATCTTCCTGTCTCAGCCTCTTAAGTACTGGGATTACAGGTGGGCACCACCACATCTAGCTTAAAGCTAAGCTTTTGACTGAGAAATGTTCTGCTACAATACACCTCAATATTTAACCAAAGGATGATGCTACTTCATGTAGCACACCCCAGTGTAGGAATTAGTATATCTGAATTAGTGCGGTTTCCCAAACCAGTGAGTAGAAAGCCATCTTTCTATTGCCATTTTATATTCTGCTCCATTTGTGTGCCTCATAATACACTGACTCCTCGATAGGTGACAGTGATACTAAATGTGGTAAGCTCTCTGAAAAGGCGCTGGTTAAGAGGACGGTGCTTTCAGCGGGGCATGGTGGCACAAACCAGTAATCCCAGCACTTGAAGGGCTGAGACAGGAGGTTCACAGGTTTGAGGTCAGCCTCAGCAACTTAGCAAGACTTTGTTTCAAAATAAAAAATAAAAATAGGAGCCGGGCGTGGTGGTGCACGTTTGTAATCCCAGTACTTCAGAGGCTGAGACCAGAGGATCCGGGTTCGCGGCCAGCCTCAGCTACTTAGGCTCTCCGCAACTTAGTAAGACCCAGTTTCAAAATAAAGAATAAAAAAATAGGACTGGGGTGGAGCTCGAAGGTAGAATGCCTCTGGGTTCAACCCCAGTACCGCAAAAAGAAAAAAGAAACAAAAAATAAAAATAGGGCCAGGGGTGTAGCTCGGGTGTCCCTGAGTTTAATCCCCAGTACAAAAAGGGGGGGCAGAGAACGAGAACACAGTGCTTTCTCTCCTGATAAAGTCTCTTGGTACAGTGCATTACATTTCCTGGTACCACCGAGTCCCACTCAACTTTAATATTAAAGAGAATGATACCAAGAAAAGTTAAATTTTGCAATTAATCTTTTCCCTTTAAGTCACAGCTGTGACCAAGTGACGTGTGCATGTGTGTTTGTATCACTTTGAATCTCACTATGATTTATAATTACACTGCAACAATGAAAGTATAAAAAATAAATCATAGTTGTGTGTCTGTAGCATAAAGTTGTTTTAGGAGCTTTAATTTTAAATCACCAGGAATGCATAGTCATAGTAGATTAAACTCACAAATACAATGGGCTACCAAGGACAAAAAATATTTTGTGATGTATTCAAAACAAATGTATAGCCTGTTCTTATATTCAAATAGCTACCATATAAAGACAAACTCTACAGTTGTACCCTTGGTATCTGTGGGGAATTGGTTTCAGGATCGACACCCCCCTCCTTGTAGACAGCAAAATCTGTGGGTGCTTAAATCCATTAAATAAAGGGGCAGAGTATTTGCATAAAACATACACATAAACTCTCATTTCTTCTAATACCTAATACAACTTAAATGCTATGTACTTAGGTATCGTTTGGAGAATAACAACAAGAAAAAACAGTTATACATGTTCAGACAGACTTCTTTTTCAAGTATTTCTGATCTGCAGTCGGTTGAATCCAAGGATCTGGAACTCAAGTTAATAAAGAAGGAAGCCACAAGGGTAATGTTATTGTTTGACTACGCCCCCTCCGAAATCCAGGTGTTGCCAATGTGATAACACTAAGAGGTGGGGACTGTAAGAGCTGCTTAGGCCATGAGGGTGCCTCCCTCGTGAATGACACTGGACGCACATGAAAGGGCTTGGCAGAATTCAATCCCCTTTATGTCCTTTCACCTTTCACCATGTGAGGACAGGGCAAGAAGGCTCTTACTAAACCAGGTTTGGTGGTGTAAGTCTGTAATCCCAGTACTTGGGAGGGAGGCCAAGACAGGAGGATTGCAGGTTTGAGGCCAGCCTCAGCAATTTAGCAAGACTCTCAGCAACCTAGTGAGATACTGTTTCAAAACAAAAAATGAAAAGGGCTGGGGGTGTAGTTCGAAGGCAGGATGCCCCTGGTTTCAATTCCTAGTACCACACACAAAAAAAAAAAGAGGAGGAAGAGGAAGAAGAAGGCCCTTATTATTTGATCTCAGACTTCCTTGCATCCAGAATTGTGAAAAAATAAATTTCTATTCATTATAAAAATTACCCAATCTCTGGTACTCTGTCACAGCAATACAACACCCAATCTCTGGTACTCTGTCACAGCAACACAACACAGTCTAAGACAGGGACAAAAGAGACATTGGTAAAATGTTTGAACCTATGGACAAACTGAACTCATGATCTGCTTACTGAATCTTCACAGTTGAATTTGGGGCCTCCCTGGAAGCTTCAAGAAGGCAATTCAAAACTAATAAAGTAGCATTATTTTACACGCCAGGTAATTAACATTTGTGTTACTGTCCCCAGGGGGTAAAGACGTAAGATAAATACAAAGAACAGTGATGGAGAGCTCTGCTGTGTGCAGGTCACAAGAATTAATGTTTTTACACGGATTATTTATTCTCATTTATTCCTCAGAGCCTACGTGTGAGGTTCTTCAATTACCGCTATTTTACTGATGAACCAAAAAGGAACTCTAAGAATGCCTGGTTATACCACGTGCCCTGGGTTCTTTTGAACAGAAGCAGGCTAACTTCTGTTACTCTGTGCCTACATGGATTACGTAAGTCTATATACACATAAGTCTATACATAACTCAATTTCATGAAGGATCTACACATGCATGAGTGGGACCCACAGGGGAAGTAAGGCCGTCTCCATGACGACCAGTGGCGCCCGAGACACATGCTGCGGACCCATGTATCTCATCCCAATTCCAGCGTCGGGGACGCCCGAAGCTGACCACTGTGGAGATGCACACACAGCCAACAGCAAACGCTACAGATGAGGATCGTCTCTCTGCAGCTCTGTTCCCAGAGCCAGCTGTAAAATACACACTGGCACGCAAATGGTTAGTTGTGATGTTACCTGGCTGAGCCGCCACTCTTCTCTCACATGATGTATCTTGTCATAGAAAACTGTGCCCGGGGAAAGCATGGGACTTTGAAACTCTTCCGTATTTATGTTTAACGGCTTAGAGGACATCTATAATAGAAAACTGAGGGATGGTTCTAGAACTCACCGTAGGCTAGAGTTCTAACTTCCTGTGACTTTAGTTGTTGTTTCAATGCGCAATCCCAAGCTGTTCCTTCTGCTTATGAGCTCACATCTCACTGCTCACCAGCGGTTCCCATTTTGACTCATAATTCCCAATTCCAACCCATCCTCTTTATCCACAGCAGTGTCCAAAAGCCAGGCTTCAGTGGGTCTCCACAGGTGACCACTCACCTTTCCAGATGCCTTTCTATGTTGCTGGGACACAGGAAGTCATGTCCTACTTCCCTGCTCTGCTCCTATCTCTTGCTTGGAGAACGATGGTCTTCCTTGACTGGTTTAATCTTTTGCGTCCACGTTCAGGTGCCCTGAACTCCAGGAAGCCCTTCCACTGATCTTCCAGTGCCCTGACCCTGCCTGACTGCCCCCGCAGGTGTCTCCACCTTGACACTCAGGAGGCCTGATTTTTACCTGCCAGCACCTCCTGGTTGACTAGGCACCATGTCTTTTCAAATGTCTGGCAAAGACTAGGTGATCAACAACAACGACAAAGGAAATGAAATACTGAAATGTACGCAAGTATGAAAGAGTCCTGTATTATAATGATGTGCACACATTAAAAGACGAACGCGAGAGCTGCAAAGCTGAACACCGTCAGCTCTCTGTGACGTCGCCTAAGCGAAGGAGCCTATTTCAGTTGGTTTGTTCCACTTTTAAGTAATTGGGTAACAGACAGAATGGGTTAAGCGGCCACAGTGGCGCACGCCTGTAATCCCAGTACTTGGGAGGCTGAGACAGGAGAATCACTGGTTTGGGGCCAGTCTCGGCAACTTACGGGGACTTAGCCAAAGTCTGTTTCGATAAATAAATAAATGAATAAAGGAATAAATAAATAAATAGGGCTGGAGGTGCAGCTTGAAGGTAGAATGTCCCTCGGTTTAGCCCCCAGTACCACCAAAAAAAAAAGAAAAAGAAAATCAGATGACAATGCAGAAATAAACAGTTGGCTTTATGTATCTTTTTCTTTCTTTCTTTCTTTCTTTCTTTTTTTAAACAGAAATTTTTTTGTGGAATAAGTAATAAGTTAACAAAACCGGGAACCCTCCTCTAGGATTTGAAAAGCCATCCACTTTTATTGATCTATTACAAAAGCAATTGATGAGGTACATTTGTCAGTCACCTGATGCAGAAGCTCTAGACACAGCCCATAACCTGCCCAGCCACGGCGGATCCTGACCGCCGGGCTCCTCACTGCTCCTCGCAACTTAATGAACAGTCATATCCAACAAATCTCCTCCCAATGGCCTGCCAGTGGTTATTCTCCCAGACTCTGGGCCCCAAAGAGAGATTTGTCATTGCTTAAATAAATTTTACAGATGTAATAGATAAAGGCAATAAAGAAAACAGAGCTTTTATAAAACAAAGTTGACAGAGCAGAAAGCTCTCTCTATAATGGGCATGTATGTTTGTGCGTGCTAGGCTGCTTGCGTGTGCCAAGGGAAACGGACAGTGACGGTTAGCAAGCAGAAAATGACAGCCTTCTCTGCCTTTCAGGGAACGTAAATTTTATTTGCTGAATGTAAATCTTAAAACAGTGGTTTTCAACCTGCATGTGTGATCACCAGAAGTTGTTTTCAGGGATATATAACATTATTTAACTTATTGCTGGCAATGTAAACCCCCAGTCACACATTCTTGATTGTCCATAGTAGAACACTCGGGTAGCGCTTTCCTGTCGTGTCCCTGGCGGCCCAGTTGGCTCCGTCTGCCTTTGGGTCAGTGTGCTGCTGCTGCGGGAACAGGCCACAGGCATCGCTTGTCCTCAGCAAGCGGCCTGGGACCGCTAATGGGCACTTTCTTGGTGCCAATTGAAATGCAGAATGATAACTTTCTTTTCCAATGATACGCTTTTGTATCTCCTGCTCTCCAAACAGTACAAATACAGTAGTTTTGTTTTGTTCTTTTTAATCTCAAGTCAGTAAGCTATTAGGAATCACATACCTAGCTCTTTTTTTTTTTAACATACCTGGCTCTAAATACAAGGGAAGGACATGGAAAGAAAATAATATTCTTGCCTTCATGGTCTATAGTAAAGGCACATTAAAAAAGTTTTCTTTACCGGAAGATTGGTAACTCACTTTGACTAGTCTCTTCATAACTCAAATGATAAAAATACAAGTTAGGTTGTGTGTGTGTGTGTGTGTGTGTGTGTGTGTGTGTCTTTTTAATCTATTTAACAGACTGTGGCCTTTAATACTTAATCCTAATTAGTCTAATTTTATATTGAGGCATATTTTAAAATAGAAACTTGGTAAATATATAGAAATCCCAGTATGTAGGCATGTATTCTACAAAACAGAACAGGAAATACTAACAAAAATTAATAAAAATTGTCACTTTAATAAAAAGCATGGCTATAATAATAGCAACAATGTAAATGCTAATATTCAGCATATGAGGTAAATGTGGTCAGCATGGATGCAGATGTTCTCCTTTGGTGGAGATGACAGAGATGTTCAATTCTCATTGACTTAATGCAAATTAGCAATCCAATTCAAAGTAAAAATAAACTGCCTGATCCCTGAGCGCATGAGATATTTAGGATAACTTGTATTTAGACTGTATTCACAACCCCAGTCATTACACAAAAGAAATGAAAGAAAGAAATTTATTGGTATGGGTTTGGAAGTTGGGGGAGCAGGAGGGATAGGAGAAGCAATAAATATTTTTCACAAAGCAATTGCACATAAAGCGCTGTTCCCAACTACACGTTGCTTGTAGTTTAGACTCTATCTGATCCCAGAGGAAAGCAACATCGGACGATCAGTAAAACTGGGCTCCTGGGAACAGCGCGGGCTCCCTGCAGTTCTGGTGCGATATCCATCCTTGACCACAGCTTCCCGCCCCCCATGGGCACCTCTGTTGGAAGGACATACGTGGCAGCATTAGCGCCAATGTTAATCACTGTAATGAGACCTACAAGTCCAGTCCGGGAGCCTTCTAGGCTGAAATCCCAAATCATAGCTAGCATGCTGGCAGGCTAATGAAAAGCACCTTTCGTTCTGCCTAGAACAAATATCACAACACTGGGAAATACACCTTTGTTTAATTTGACAAGGACACATAGTGCTGACTTTGTGTTAGGCACGATTCGAAGTATTTTACAAATATGAACTCAGTCCTCCTGACCAGCAAGAGATGGGGTCATATCTTACCCCCATTTCACAACCCAGGCCCAAGGAAGGCCCAGGCCACTCAGGCAGCGCTGCGGACCTGGGAAACCGAACCCAGGGGTTCTGGCTCCAGCTTGTGATAACTGCCCGGCATGCCCATGTAGAAGGCACTGGTGCAAAGAGGCTGCAGCTCTCAAGGTCGGCCTCCTGCCCCGTTTGTTGGGGTGCTACAGAGTCACACATCAAGCTTCAACAGAGCATGTCTAGAATTCCCACAGAATAAGCGAAAAAAAAAAAAACAACATGTAATTTTCAAAAGAATCTTGAGATCACTTAATCCAAACTGGCTCTCTCTATTGAGAAAGAAACTTGTCAAAAGCCAGAAAGGTTAAATGGTTGGTTCTAGGTCCCAAGACTAATGAGAACAGAAGTCAAAACAGACTAAGACCACAACTTTCTTCTTTCCCAGTGGTCCTTTGCCCCACACAGCAGCAGCCAGGGTGGGGGTGATCAGGACACTGATAGAGGGACACACTCAGAGTGTAATAAGACTTACAAGTATGGAGTCTTCTAGGTTGAAATCCAAAATCATAGCGAGCACTCTGGCAGGCGAATGAAAAGCATCTTTGGGGGACGATGAGGACACTCGCAGAGCCTCCCCAGTGAGCATGAGGTTCCTTTTGTTTAAAGCCCATCACATGGCTGGGGGCCCGACCCACAGCCAGGGACCATTCGGGAATTTTGCCCTAAAGAGACTAAAGCCAAGCTAAGTGATGAGCAATTGTTCTGGAGAACAGGGAATCAAGAAAAGGCTTCCTGGCCTGGTATGGTGGGGCACGTCTGTAATCCCAGTGCTTGGGGGGCTGAGACAGGAGGATCGCAGGTTCAAGACCAGACTCAGCAACCTAGTGAGACTGTTTCAAAAAAAATAGAAAAATAGAATGTCCCTGGGTTCAATCCAAAAGGAAAGAAGGGAGGGAGGGAGGGAGGGAGGGAGGGAGGGAGGGAGGGGCTTCCTTGAGGTCTGGGCAAAGAAGTGCACTAGGCAAGAACCAAAGTCTCGTGGTAGGTGGACTTCTCTTCTCCTTTAATCAATCCTACACTTGTTGACACAATCAGCAAGGAAGATAAACAAGAGTTTCTCAAATTTATGACATAAAATGATTGAAAAGAAAGAACCAGAAGATTATTTGTTGCAAAGGACACACTACTAGAATTCAACCCACTGAGTGTCCCATTCAGTGCATTGAACAAACCGACCGAGGCAGATAAAGCAATGCTGAGAGTTGGGCATGGTGGTGCACGCTTGTAATCCCAGTATTCGGGAGGCCAAAACAGGAGGATCGCAGGTTCAAGGCCAGCCTCAAATACTTAATGAGGCTCTCCAAAACTTAGTGAGAGACCCTGTTTCAAAATAAAGAGTAAAAAATAGGTCTGGGGGGAGGGGTAGCTCAGAGATAGAATGCCCCTGGGTTCAATCCCCAGTGGGACACCACCTTGCTGAGACAGGAGGGTCAACTGGTTAATAAGAACAAGTTTGGTGAAATCATGTTATGAAATCGAGTTGATCTGAATGTATGTCATGAGTCTCTTGCTCTACTTGTTTGGGAAGCAGCCACTGGGGGCTGGGAGAGGGCCACATCCTCCACCAGTGCCACCATGGGCTTCCTACTCTCATGCAGGTGCTATGGTGCCAAGAGGCCTGACAGGGACAGGGGGGTAAGCACATAGTACCCAAACCAAACGGACTGTGACTACAAGTGAACTCTACAGGCATCAGGCTCTAGTTTCTTCTAGAT
>PVJS01058849.1:0-11666 GCA_004027185.1 Glis glis | reverse complement strand
AAAAAAAAAAAAAAAAAAAAAAATGGACAAGTGAACTAAATAGACACTTCACAGAAGAAATACAAATGGCCAATAAATATATGAAAAAATGTTCAACATCATTAGCAATCAGAGAGAGAGATGCAAATCAAAACTACCCTGAGATTTCACCTAACCCCAATTTAGAATGGCAATCATTAAAAACACAAATGACAAGAAATGCTGGCGAGGATGTGGAGAAGTAGAAACTCTAATACACTGTTGGTGGAATTGTAAATTAGTGCAACCACTTTGGAAAACAGTGTGGAGGATCCTCAGAAGAATGGGAATGAACCTACCATATGACCCAGCAATACCACTTCTAGGCATCTACCCAAAAGAACTGAAACCAAACTACCAGACTAATGCATGTGTATCTATGTTTATAGCTGCACAATTCACAACTACCAAACTTTGGAATCAGCCAAGATGGCCATCAACTGATGAATGGATTACAAAACTATGGGATATGTACACAATGGAATTTTATGCAGCCATAAAGAAGAACAAAATTACATCATTTACATGGAAATGGAGGGAACTGGAGAACATTATGCTAAGTGAGATTAATCAGTCACAAAGAGTGAAAAGTCAGATGTTCTCCCTAATATGTGGAAGCTAGGGAGAATAGGATCTAGAAGGGATTCCAGACAAAGAAGAAGAAAACTTTAGATGAGCAAAGAAGGCGACCTAACTGAGGGAGATGGGAGGGGGGAAGAGGGAAATACACTAATGCACAGGATGTATATACACAAATTTATCAGAGTCAATCACTATGCTGAACACGAAAAGGAGGGAAGGGGGAGGGAATAGGGTGGGATTTGAGGGAGGGCTAAATGAGCAATGTGTGCATGCTTCTGCTACCCTGACACTTATCAAAATGTGTAACTACAATGTACCAATAAATGAATATATTTAAACAAAAAGAAAATAGAAAATAAAGTTGGAACTACTTGTTTGTTATTTAAGCTAAATGAATCAATCCAACAAACAGGAATAGCACATAAAAAAGACCACTAGAAACACTATGTTTCAAGGGATTAAAAAGGCCGAAGAGTTTAATTAGGAGAACACAACTCTGGTAACAAACACACACACAATAAACCCTTACGCACAAGGACAACAAATACCTCAAACATAGAATTCCACTGTCCCCCCACATAATTGGGGAGATGTTTGTCTGTAAAGTAAATATACTGTTGGAAAGTCATATTTTATTTAAAAAAAGTCACTTAATGGGTTAATGTCAACTTGGGAAGAAGTTTTTAAAAAATTATTTTGAATATACTTTTATTGCTGCATTGTAACGTGACACAAACATACATGAACATAACATTGGTATAATTTTCTACAGATCCTGTTCCGCTCCCCACCCACTCCTGGTACACATTAGTGAGATTGGCAGTGATACTTTTATATATGGACATTACATTATTTGAACTGTTTGCTTCTTCAATCCTCTTTTTTACCCTCTCCTTCTCCTTCCCCCCAGTCCTCTCCCACTATTCTCCTGGTCTCTCTCCTCATTTATCTGAAGTCCCTTTTGTTTCCTATTTTCTCCCTAGCTTCCACATATGAGAGAAAACATATGACCCTTTACTTTCTGAGAAGGCTAATCTCACTTAGCAAATATTCTCTAGTTCTATCCATTTTCCTTCAGATGACATAATTTTGTTTTTCTTTATGGCTGAGGAAAATTCCATTGTGTGTATATACCACATTTTCTTTATCCATTCATCTGTTGATAAGACACCTAGGTTGGTTCCATAATTTGGCTATTGTGAATTGTGCTGCTATAAACATGGACATGCAGGTATCACTATAATATTCTAACTCTAATTCTTTTGGAAAGATACTGAGGAGTGGGACAGCTGGATCATAAAGTGGTTCTATTCCTAGTCTTTTGAGGAAACTCCATACTGATCTACCTAGTGGTTATACTAATTCACCATCCTGCCAACAGTGTCTAAGAGTTCCTGTTTACCCACATCCTCACTAGTGTTTACTATGGGTTCATCTATGAACTCATTCTTATCTCCTCAATATTTTAATCTTTATAGATGGAGATCCTCCCAAAATTCTTATCAGAAATATGGGGGAGGGGAAATGAAAGATAGCTGGATGGTAAAAATAAAACAACCAAAATTAGCCAGGTGCAGTGGCACTCACCTGTAACCTCAATTACTTGTGAAACTGAGGCAGGAGAATCACAAGTTCAAGGCCAGTCTAGGCAACTTATCAAGAACGTGCTATAAAAAATGCTGGGGATGTAACTCAGTGTTAAAAGTGCCCCTGCGTTCAATTCCAAGTACCACAAAAGAACAACAACCAATATCCTTATTGGAACAAGGTATGTCATTAACAAATAATCTAAAAATATAAACTAGGATAAACCAGATGGCAGAGTTAAGATTTTTTTTAAAAAGCCTGAATAGGTCCCTGGGCTAATATCAAGATGGAATTATCAGGGATAAATATAAATCCCTCATTTAAGACTACACACAGAAGATGAATGAACCTTAGCTTAAAGCCATTCATGTAAAGAAGATCTGGGGATTTTGAAAGCAAATGAGACTTGAATTGCAGTATAGCATGGGTTTGCATACCTACTACTGTACAATGACTGCACCATACTTTGAGGGACACAGACTTTATAGACACTTTATGAGACACAGACCATCTATAATTATCCATAAAAATAATGAGGGCGACAGCAGCATGCATTCTGAAACTGCCTAATATGAAGTACAGTTAGAACATGGAGGATATGTATTCAGAAAAATATAAGAAGAGTCAAGATAAGCATGCTCAAGTATTTGTGTGAGAGATAATAAATTTACTTCGTGTAGTTCTCATAAGATCTAAAAATGAATGAGTATTAAAAGAAAACAAACTGTGACTAAAATAGCTTATGAAAGAAATACCTACTCATAAACCAAAGGGACATGAACATGGTATCCTTCTACCAATGCCAAACATTTACCTTGTGTTCCCTTACCAAAGACTTTGGGTTTTAGAACTAAAAGGATGAAAGTTGTACAGTGGCCCCTTGGTATGCATGGTGGCTAGAAGCAGGACTTGCTTATGTATGCCCAAATCTACAGATGTTCAAGTCTCTTATGTAAAAATGGTGTGGTATTGCTTATAACCTATGCACATCCTCTCATATATGCTAAATTATCTCCAGATTACTTATAATACCTAATACAATGTAAATGCTATGTAAATAGTTGTTATACACATTATTTAGGGAAAGTGTCAAGAGGAAAAGCTTATATGTTCAGTGCAGATGCATTTTTCCAAATATTTTCAGTTTGTGGTTGATTGAATCTATGTAGAATACATAGATTAAAAAAAGGTCTGACTGTACATATTGACTCATTTCTTCAACACAAAACCCCTATGAAATAGGTATTATTATTATTATAATCAGTTTTCAGATCAAAGGGTACTGAGAGATAAATATCTCACCAGCTCAAATGACTAGGGGTGAAGCTGGGATTTCAACCCAGCCAGGTGGGATCTAGAACAACACTCTCCACAGGCCAATTCTTAAGTGCTGCAGTCTCCCTCCTTATCCATGGTTTCAGGTACCTGAGATCAAATGTGATCTGCATATATAAAATGGGATATTCCAGGAATAATTCTGAAGAGAGTAATGACATCTCATGCCTTCCTGGCACATGAATCATCCCTTTGTCCAGAATATTCATGCTGTACACAAGACCCACCTGTTAGTCACTTAGTAGCTGTCTCAGTTAGCAGATTAACAGCTATGATACTGCAGTGCTGTGTTCAAGGAACCCTTACATCACAGCCTAACACTAGTTGCAATGCCATGTCATTCACCTCAATGTATCTCAGCACACAGGCATTGCATCATCTCACACCACAAAAGGAATGAGTCCTGTACAATAAGATACTAAGAGTGGAAGTGAAGAGAGAGCCCACATCCACATAGCTTTTATTATAGTACATTGGTATAAATGTTAAATTTTTATTAGGAGTTATTGTTATTAACCTTGCACTGTACCTAATTTATAAATTAAAATTTATTATGAGTATATATGTATAGGAACAAACAGTGCTAGGATTTGGTATTATCCATGGATTCAGACATTTACTGGGGATCCTGAAATATATTAGGTGGGGTGGGGGACTATTCTACTTTGAATAATACTGGCAAATAATAAATGTTCATTAAATGTTAACTGATAATGATAATGATGCAGGTTAAGAGAGAGGTGAATTAGATAGGACTACAGAGAAATTAGAAACAGAAAAGCATCATTATTAATCAGCAAATGAATATAATGGTTGCCTGATCACTTTTGGCCCCATGGAAATTATCCTACAAAGTCAAGCAGACACACTTAAACTCTGAGGCTCTGTTCTCAAGAATAATAAGGTAATATATACTATAAGCAAATAAGCTTTAAAATCAGTGAAATTAGTATAAAATTTAATAGTATTATTAAGAATAATGACAACAAAGTAACAATGACATTTAACTCATTATTATGATTTAACTCATTATTATGATTACGAGGCTATGTTTGACCTCGTTCCTCCATCTTACTTTTTTTCAAGAAGCAACGGTAGTCAGAGGTTAAGAGCACAGATCCCAGACAGAGTGGACCTGGGCTCTGCCACTAATGCCAGGATGACCAAGTCTCCTGACACCCTGGGTTACGCTTTCCTCATTGGGAAGGATAAGATATAACAGTACCTAGTTTATAGAGTTGTAAGGATTAAAATAGTTAATGTTTAAAAAGCATTCAGAACAGTGCCTGGAATATAAAAAGTGTCAGTTCAGTGTTTGCTGCTGTTATTGTATTCTATTCTTATAAATATGAATTTCAAGTTTAACAATAAATAATTGAAGTTCAGTATCCATAATCTTCTAAACAAGATAAAATGCATTTTACTCCAAATTCCAAAGTATAAAGATTCCCCTATGCCTCTACTTTGTTAGGAATATTTTTTTAAATGAAGTGAATCTATATTTAGGTTTAACCATGTTTTATTCTTTTGCTTTTTTATTCTTCAGCTTATTTAATACAGCTTTCTGGTATCCTTTATTATCCTCTCTTGAATTCCTTTTCTGTTTTCCTCTAGTGTGTCCTTGAGAGTTTTGTTTTCTAGAATATCTACGTGGGCAGTAAAGTTGGTATGTTCTTGTGTATCTGAAGCTCTTGTCATTTTGTCTCCACATTTGAATTCTATTTAAGTATAAAACTGTAGATTGAAAAAAATTCACTCAAAACTTTGAAGATCCTGACCCATTGTTTTGTAACACATATGACTTCATATGAAAAGTCTGGCATCAATCTTATTTTTGTTTCTTCTATTCTGGAAGTCTTTAAAACTTTCTCTTTATCCTTGGATTTGAAAAATTTTCACTGTTACATTATCTATTCTCTATATTCCTACTTTTAAATTTTTATTGTACATAGACTGGATCTCTTGGGTGTCTATCATCAGGTTTTGTTCTTCTATCTTGTATCTCTTTATGTTGTGGTACATTCTAGAAGAATTCCTCAACTTAATCTTCCAAGATACATAATCATTCATTCTTTGATTCAACAAATACTCATTGAGTGACTATTTTTCCAGGTGCTGGTGATAAAGTAGTAAATATAATATAAAATCCACCTCTTTATAATCTACCTTGCTTTCTAGGTTTATATTTTGCCTCATTCTGTTATACAACCCTCATATTTTTTTATTTTAGAAATCATGTTTTTAGAATACTAAGGGAGAGCCAAAGTTGGAAGACAATTAATTGATTGTGTGTGTGGGGGTCTTCTAAATAGCTCCATGAGTATGGCTCTTTTTTTATACCCCAGAATAGCACAGTTGTTTCTGGTTATACTTTTCTGCTGGATATTCAAGACCAAGTAGGTAGTCCTAAGTTGGGCAAACAAATTTTTATAAAATTATTTTGCTGTTACAGTCAGTCAGAGCTCCTCAGGGTTACTCTTAGGGACTTTATGAGGCTTTTCCTCTACCACTTATGCCATCTAAGGATGGGTCATGGTCTTGCTGACCATTTGGCTTCCCTTGAAGCACTAGGGACATTTCCCTCTTCAATAACCCTCCTTTACACAGAATATCCACTGGTGGCTCTTAGTCTCTGGGGTCTTCACAATCTCCCTAATCAGGAGATCAAGGGACTTTCCAGAATTTGCAGAGCCCCTAGGAGTCCCATCATTTATTCCCCGGTTCCATTTGACCTTGGAGGGCAAGGGACAAAATATTGTCTATTTTCTCCTTACATTACAATTTCCTGATTGTTTTCCAAACACCCAGAAGGTAAATTTTACCAGTCTTTTTTAATGAATAGGGATTGATATTATAGCTTATTTGTTTTTTAGGTGATGGCTATCAAAACACTGTTTACGTTATTTTGTTAGAGCTGTATATCTGTAATGTTAACAGACAATAATTACAATGATTTATAAGGAAATACAAAACAGAATTATTAGGGACAAAACAAATACAGTTTGTATAATAGTTCTGACAATGTTAGATGATATCAATAAATCCCCACTTAATTTTAACTTATATATATATATATGTATATATGTATGTATATAGTTACTAATAGCAATTTTTTTTTGCGGTACCGGGGATTGAACGCAGGGGCGCTCTACCTCCACGCTACACCCCCGGCCCTATTTTTTATACTTTATTTTGAAACCAGGTCTCATGAAGTTGCGGAGGACCTCACTAAGTAGAGAGAGAGAGACAGGGAGAGAGAGAGAGAGAGAGAGCTGAGGCTGGCTGTGAACCTGGATCCTCCGGTCTCCGCTTCCCAAAGTACTGGGATTACAAGCATGTGCCACCACGCCTGGCCTAATAGCAACTTTTAATCAAGATGGCATGATTTGGAATGCCAAGTATTTGAGCACCTCTATTTTTCCTTAAGGACGGTCATAATGCAATTTAGGAACACACAAATATAAACCTAAAAAAATCTATCACAATTGTGGGGTTTTTGTTGTTTAGAGGACACCAGCTTGGTAAATTGTCCTAGAGTTAACTGAAAGAAACTATAATTGCCCTGTGCATTGTTAACAAGACAGATATGATATTTTGAGAAACCTATAAATTAGGACACTCTCCAGCTTATCTGTTAATCAGATAATGAAGACCTCAATCAGCCTGAGGACCCTAAGGTTGACCAGACCACCGGACCACCATAAACTGCCTCAGAACTACTGGACTGAGATCATCCTTACCTACCTCCTCTAGCCCACCGCTCACAAAAGTCCCCTATAAGAAAAGAGCCCCACATTCCCCCAAAGGTCACTCTCCCTCTTGAGATGGCCCATATTCTCCCTTGAATGTGTATTTCCTACTTTCCTAAATAAACATCTATCTGTGTCTCTGAAAAAAAAGAAATCATGTTTTTAATGAGTTCTTATCCTCTGCGTTTTAGAAAATACTAGACTGTTCTTTTCCTGAAGACAATATCTTCCTGACTATCTTAGGATAATACTTGGGGCTTTTTCTAACATCCCTTTTGTTTTCGGGGTATGTCTCTCCTCAGATGGTTTCCTGTTTCTCCTTCACACCACTGGTGTCCCTTGGAAGTCTGAGGATACTTGGTTTATCTTTATAGGCCAAGGCTTAGGTCTATTCATACAGATGTCTGGCACAGATTTCCTCAGTCATGCAGGTCTGTTTCTGCAGAGACCTCTACTCTGAACAGGAGGGTTGACTGCAAACCTTGTCTAAATGGTGGAAATATGTCAACAAATACACACCTTTGGGGTATGCAAGTAGGGATAGCAGGCAGATGGGCTGAGGATTCTCACTATCACTAAAACATAGATTGTCTTCCTGTGGGGAAAGAACTTATGTCACTCATGAGAACTGCTTTCCATAGCCACCACCATTCCATTTCCAAGCTCTGTTTTATTCCTCCCTCCAACCCCAAATCCCAGCCTATCTTTGAGTTGATTTAGGAAGCATTTCCCAGAGTGATCCGGGGGGTCAACGTCCCTGCCAGCTGTTCTTCATGTGAGAAGGTGGAGTAGCAGGTAGCAGGAGTAAGAGCAGCACAGCTATTCAGTAGGTAACCTAGTAATCAGTTATCACAAAGTTCACCCGTGGCTCTAAAACTTTACCACCTGTCAGAATCACCTAATAAGGTTGATAAAGCACCCATTGCTGGGCAACCCTCAGAGTTCCAGGTTCAGTAGGTCTAGGGTGTGAAAATTTGTGTTTCTAACAACTTCCCAGGTAATGCTGATGCTGTTGGTTTATGTCACAGAAAAGGGATCCGAAACAGAAAATTAAACACTAATACAGCCTTGTCTATAGTACATCAAATCGCACCAATTTCCCCAGTGATGTCTTCTGCAGGAATTAGGATCGTTGGTGTGGTGTGTGTATCATAAGCAAGAGATAAAGATTTCAACTACTAGGTGACCTTTTTATAGCTACGAACTTTATTTTGAGAACAGTTTTAGGTTTATAGCAAATGTATGCAAAAAAAAATCCAGGGAATTTCCACATACCCCCCCCCAGTTTTGCTGATTGTTAATATCTTGCATTAGTGTGGTACATTTATTTAAAAAGATGAACCAATATTGATACATAATAACTGAAGTTCATAGTTTATCGTAGGACTTGCTGTTTGTGTTGTAGAATTCTGTGGGTTCTGAGTCATGCATTATTTCATGTATCCACCACCCATAATGCCATGTATTCATGTATTCTTCAGAATAGTTTCACTATCCTAAAAACCTGTGTTCCACTTATTTATCCCCACCCCAATCCTCCTGCTTGACTACTGTCAACCACTAGTTTTCCTTTTCCAGACCATCATAGGGTTGAAATCATATAATATGTAGCTTTTTCAGACCTGCTTCTTTCACCCAGCAATATATATTTAAGGTTTCTCCTAATTGATTTTTGATCTTGAAATTACTCCAGGTCTCTGATGAGAACTGCTTTCAATTCTACATCAGTTTTCATCTTGGGCCTTTTAAAAATAAGCAATTAGTTTGCTTCATCTTCTAAATGTAAATCTGATAGCTTTCTACCTTCTAGAAATCCCTGAGTCTGGTCCACTGATGGTATGATTTGTTTTCTAGCAGTGTATATTTGTTCTTTTAAATATATACTTTTTCTATGAGTTTACATTCTTTAAAACTATCAAATGAAAAGGAATAAAATTTTGCTTTCACTAAAAATTATCTCCAAGGAAGTGAGGAGTATAATTAAAATAAGTAAAAATGTTAAGTGTGCCTCACTCTATTTTATACATATATATGGGTGTACATTACAATATATTTACGTATTTTAGTACACAATTAGTGGACCTAAAATATTATTTTGTAATATAGAAATATACTACAAAAATAAAGGATAGTGATTCATATTTTCTTCTTCAGCAACAATACATATACATTCCAGATTTTCAAGATTCTTAAAGATTAACAATATGTTAGGCTAAGAATTAAATATGGTGGACTGACATATTTTTATATCTAATTTAACAAATAACCTTGGATATAGCTTAGGTCACCTCTTTGTTGCAATTTGAGGAATACAGGGACAATTTCACAAAAAAAATCACTATCCTCAACCTTAAATATCAGAGTGTTTTACATGGAGTATGTTCTCAACAAATTATGCAGTAATAAATGAGTATAGCATAGGCTGTACACTATCCTTTCTAGTTAGGACTCTTTCGCAATAGAAACACTTCCAGGAAGGGACACCTCACTGTATAAAGTATCTTTGTATGAGTTTATTATATCAAATTCCTCTAGAAAAAAATAAAAAAGAAAGTATTTGTGGGAGACAAATGTTTCATGGGCAAAAAGGACCCTTTAAGAAAACAAGTCTCAGCCGGGCATGGAGGTGCATGCTTGTAAACTTGGGAGGTTGAAACAGGAGGATTGCAGGTTCGCAGCCAGCCCCAGCTACTAAGTGAGGCCCTCTGCAACTTAGTGAGACCCTGTTTCAAAATAAAGAATATGAAAAAAATAGGGCTAGGGGTGTAGCTCGGAGGTAGAATGACCCTGGGTTCAATCCCCAGTACCGCAAAAACAAAACAAAAAAACAAGTCTCAAAGTGTAATCCACCAAACCCTGGCAGAAAAAGACCCTTTCAGGGACTCCAGAAGACAAAAATATTTTGATAATAACACTAAGACGTTATCTGCCCTTTGCACTGTGTTGACAATTGTACCAATGATGCAAAAACAATAGTGAATTCCACTGCCAATGCCTGAGCATGAACCAAAACAGTGGACCAAGATGAGTCATGGGATTCTTTACCACTGTGCACTTGCAGGAAAATAAGTCAGTTTCCTTTAGGAATAATCTTGATGAATTTGGAAAAATATAAATTTTGTTAAGTCTTCACCCCTGAATATACATTTTTAATACTTCACGTGACAGAAATACAAAGTTCATATAAAGCATTTCTGCTGCATACCAAAGCATAATGATTATTTTGAGAAAAAGCACCTTTGCTATTGTTTGAGATGTGAGCTAAAACAGCTGCTTTTCTCAAGGAATACGATTTTTACTTAAAAGATCAATTGTCAGACAAATTGATTATTCAGACTCAGTTATTTGGCAGAAATTTTCACAAAAAAAGAACAAAGTAAATCTGTCATCTCAAGGGAAACAACTCAAAGTATTTGTTGCCAATCAAAATGATAAAATTGGAACTTTCAGGCAAAAAATGGGAATCTTAGGAAATTTTTCTTTGCTTACAGCTCCTCAATAAAGACTTTTCTGAAGATATTGGTGGTGATATTAATAAATATTTTTTGATATTGTGTAATAAAATATTTCAACATTTGGAATAGTTGCATAATTCAGTGAACCAGTATTTTCTTTCTTTCTCTTTTCTTCCCCTCCCTCTCCTGCTTTTCCTCCCCTTCCCCTCCCCTCCCCCTCCTCCACCACCTCCTCCTCCACCTCCACCTCCATAATGGAGACCCAAAGTTCTTCAAACTACTTATTCTATATGCTGCTTGGTTAATCCACTCAGGGCCACTCTCTAGGTACCAATGAAGTTTCCACTTATTGGGATATATGGGTAAAACAGAAAATTCCAAAGGAGCATATGCTGTCCTATTCCTTAAAAATTACATTAGAAGAATTGTATTTATCTTATTAAAAGCTCTGGAGAATGCAACACTACACAAATTACTTTTTCTCCTAATAAATATAAATATTAAGTCAAAATAATAATTTTTTCTTTGTGAAATGAAACAGTAAATCTAATAAAGAGGAAAAACTAAGGAAATAATCCTTACCTTGAAAGAACTGATAATGAAATTCCCAGGGAACAACTCCAAAATCACAGTATGGATTTATAAATTCCTATAAATCACTCTGGTTTGGATGCTAAATGCAATTAATTAGAAGTCCTCCTTCTCCAGTAAAATTGAAAAAATATATTTCTGCCCTTTTAGGCTCTCATTAGAGTACATATGTTACATATATGTGCTATTTTTGAAAAATCAAATTGATCAGTATTTTTTTATTTTTTATTTTTTATTTTTTGATGTTTCTTTATGTTCTTCATCTTTATTTTTTAAACATGCTTTTATTGGTGCATTTTAGTCTCACATCACAATGAATATCAATTTGATATTAACATACATGCACACA
>PVJS01058848.1:0-11668 GCA_004027185.1 Glis glis | reverse complement strand
TTTTTTTTTTTTTTTTTTTTTTTTTTTTGCAGTACCGGGAATTGAACCCAGGGGCGTTCACCCCGGCCCTATTTTTTATACATTATTTTGAAACCAGGTCTCACAAAGTTGTGGAGGGCCTCACTAAGTAGCTGAGGCTGGTCGCGGCCTCAAAGTGTCCACCACACCCGGCCTCAAAGTGTCCAGTATTTAAGAAGAAAAAAAAAAATGCCGGGCGTGGTGGTGCACGCTTGTAATCCCAGTACTTTGGTTGGCGGAAACCGGAGGATCCGGGTTCGTGGCCAGCCTCAGCTCTCTCTCTCTCTCTCTCTCTCTCTCTCTCACTCTCCTTAGTGAGGCCCTCTGCAACTTTGTGAGACCCTGTTTCAAAATAAAGTATAAAAAATAGGGCCGGGGGTGTAGCGCGGAGGTAGAACGCCCCTGCATTCAATCCCCGGTACCGCAAAAAAAAAAACAAAAACAAAAACAAATATATGAGACTTCTGCAAAAAAGGAAGTATCATCTATACTATCTATTAAAAGGAATTAATAGAAAATATCTTTAGGGAAAAGTAGATGTTAGACTGCTAGAACAGTATTTTTAATCACCTAATCACCCTAACCCTGACCCTGACCCTAAGGAACCAAAGCAAAGCATGAGAGCAATAGTCCCCTGAATGGAGAACATCAGTGCGGAGATAGGAGTTATAAAAATACAGAATAAAATAGAGACTCATGAGTTGGAAAATACAATAACAAAAAATTAAAATAAGTATATGTAAAAGGTTAAATAGTTTAGTTGGTCAGTGAGAAGATGAAATTAGCAATTATGAAGACAGATTTATAGAGATGATTCAGTATGAGTAATAGCAAGAAAAATGAATGAGGGCTGCGGGAGTGGTGGCGCAGGCCCATAATACCAGTACTTGGGAGTCTGAGACAGGAGTATCACAGGTTCAGGGTTAGCCTCAGCAACTTATTGAGACCCTCAACAACTTAGAAAGACCCTGCTTCAAAATAAAAAGTAAAAAGGATTGGGGGTGTAGCTCAGAGGTAGAATGCCCCTGAGTTTAATCCCTAGTACCAAAAAAAGAAAGAAGGAAAAAGAAAGAAATAGAACATTTATAACATTGGTTAAGAAACCTAGGACACTAAATTGTACTAATATATAGAGTATTAGAGGGCCAGGAAGAAAGCAGAGAAAAAGAAAGGGGTAGAAAGTGTTTTTGAAGAAATAATGGCCCCCAAATTCTACATTTCATGAAAAGCAATCTGTACATTTAAAAAGTTCAACAAAACCCAAGCAGGATAAACTATAAAAGATCCATAGGTAGTCACATTATAACCAAGCTATCAGAAGCCAAAAATAGAATCTTGAAAGCAGAAAGAAATGATTCATCATGTACATGGGATTGTTATTTAAATTAGCTGACTTCTAATCAAAACTGTGGAGGCCAGAGACAATAGGTGGATATATTAACATACTGAGAAAAAAAGAAAAGATGATCAATGGAGAATTCTGCATCTAGCAAAATCATTTATAAAAAGTGAAGGAAAGCCAGGCATGGTAGCATATGCCTGTAATTCCAGTACTTGGGAGGCTGAGAAAGGAGGATCACACATTTGAGGCCAGCAGCAACTTAGTGAGGCTCTCAGCAACTTAGGGAGACCCTGTTTCCAAATAAAAGATAAAACTGGTCTGAGGGTATAGCTTGGAGATAGAATGTCCCTGGCTTCAACCCCTGGCACCACATACACACACACATACACACATACACATACACACACACACACACACATACACATACACATACACACACACACACACACACACACATACACACATACACACACACCACACACAGAATAAATAAATAAATAAATAAATAAGAAGGAAAAATTAAGACATTCCTAGAAAAATAACTCTGAAAATTCTGTTGCTGGAAACCTACCTTACAAGAAATGCCATCAGGAGTTCTATAGACTGAAAAACAAGGTTATGAGACAATAACTCAAATCCACATTAAAAAATAAAGCATGCCAGAAAGGGTAACAGTACACATACATAAAGAAAGGCTAATATAGATACATATGAATAGATATTAATATTTCAATATTAATATCTTAATTATACCTTAATTAATATCTTAATAATAGATATTAATAGATAATATAGGTAAATAGATAGATATAGATATAGTTTGTAACTCTTATATCTTATATAAAAGATAATTGCATAGAGAGGTGATTATCAATCTCTGTTGATAAGCACAAAATATATAAACATACCTGATAAATACGTAATTTGTAGGACAATAACAAGACAAAGAGAGGGGAAAGCTCTAAAAGAACAAAGTTATTATGTGCCATTTAAGTTAAGTTGGTGTTTATCTGAGTTAGAATATATTAAACTGTTGAATATAATCTGTTGGCCAACCACTAAGACAATGGCTAAAAATATATAGTGAAAGCAATAACAACGGAATTAATATAGTTACACTAGAAAATATTTAACAGAACAGAAAGTGGTAGTAGAGGAACAGAGAAACAAAAATATACAAGACATATATAGAATAAGCAGCAAAGTAACAGACATAAGTTCTACCATATCAGTAATTACATTAAATATATATGGATTATACACTCCAATTAAAAGGCAGAGATTGACAGAATGTGTAAAAATCCCATTATTTAGGTATTTGTTATCTGTAAGAAGCAAATTTTACATTCAAAGACACAAAATAGTTGATACAGAATAGCAAAAAAAAATAGCAAACAAAAAGAAAAGAGAGCTGGAGTAGTTATAACAATATAAAAGTAGGTCTTAAGACAAAATTTCCTAACAAAATTTGCTTAAAAAAAAAGGGTATTGTGTAGTAATAATGAATAGACCCATCAAGAAGATATAAAAATTTTCAATACATATGCTAGGCAACAGAGACCTAAAACACGTGAAACAGAAATATGAATTAAGAGGCAAAATAGATTAAGTCAACAATAATAGCTTAAAATTTCAAAAGCCCACATTCAACAATGTGTAGCATGACTAGAGAGAATATCAACAAAGACATAGAAAACTTTAACAACACTGTAAATCAATAGATCTAAAGGACGTCCATGGAACATTTCACCCATTCATAGCAGAATACGCATTTCTCTCAGGAGCACATGGGAATTTTCTGGAATAGATAATAGGTTGGGCCATAAAGCAAATTTCAGTAAATATAAAAGGATTAGAATCATACCAGATATGTTTTCTCACTGCAATTGACTGAAATTAGAAATCAATAATGAAGAAACTTGGAAAATCAATACAACACACTCCTCATTAGCCAGTATGTCAAGGAAGAAATAACAAGGAGAATTAGAAAATAGGCTGAGATGCATGAAAGCCATTTAAAAAAAACAGTTTCTTAACTACCAGTGGATCTGCTTCTAGTGTCTATATTTTCCTGATGATTGTCAAACATACTTTCTTGCTGTTTTGTCTGTCAATCTTTACTTATATACTAGAACTTTTATATAAAGAAAGGGAGAGACTTCTGGTGAAGTTACTTTCCTTCAGTGAGAGTCTTCTTTTCTCTTTGTTGAGCAGAAAATGTGAGGGGCTGATGATATCAATTCAATCAGGAATTAAATTGGTTTGGGGCCACATTGCAGTTTCAGTAAGACTCAGTTTATCTCCGTTTTGATTTTGCTTAGGAATCAGCCCTTCTGAACTTTTACTTGAGAACTTGGCTTCCATGTACCTCCTGACCTCTGAATGCCTGTGGAAAACTTCTTTCTGAACTTTCCAACCTCTCTTTCTGGGTCTGCCAAATGAAACTTTAAAATCAAATAAATATCTTGAGGGAAAGACAAGCTGTATGCTTGAGATAGACCTTCTCTCTACTGGGTCTGTTTTGTAAGTAATATGAGGTAGCAGGAGATTTTACTCTGCTTTTTAGAAGCTTTTAAATTATAGTCTAGTTCTTTGGATTCCTAGATAGCCCAACTCAGCAAATGTTCAGTGGAGGAAAATGGACAAGCATTTGGACTACTGACTTTTTGAGTTATTTTTATCCCACTGCCATGTACCCATTAGAAATTGTGTTACCTTTCTTTCAATCAACAGAGGTCCTCTACCAGGGATGGATCAGATTTGTTCACATCCCAAACTAGCAAATGTCCCCCCAAAAGTATAATTCTTTCTCATTTTAAAGAATTTCAGTTCATCTAGTCCTCTCCCATGAAGTACTGATGCATTTAATAGTGTGATTTTAGAAAATCATATGCAGAATTTTTTCTAGTTGCTTCATAAGAAGTTCTGCCCTTCCACCAACTTCTCAAAAATAAAAGTTATGTTGGATATGTATATCAGCAATGTAAAATCCTAAAGCTTTCTGAAATAAAGCTAATCTAACCTGTCCATTTAATAGGCGGATATTACAGACATAGAGGGCATAACTGAGCTGTCATACATTATTTCTTTTTTTGTGTGTGGTACTGGGGCTTGAACCCAGGGGCGTTCTACCTCCGAGCTACACCCCCGGCCCTATTTTTTATACTTTAGTTTGAAACCAGGTCTCACGAAGTTGCGGAGGGCCTCACTAAGTAGCTGAGGCTGGCCATGAACCCGGATCCTCCCGTCTCCGCCTCCCAAGTACTGGGATTACAAGCGTGCGCCACCACGCCTGGCTCATCATACATTATTTCTATTAAGATTCCTTCAACAAATATTTTTAAGACATGATTTATTTCAATTCCACATGAAACCCCCAACAAAATCTCTTATTCTATTTATTTTAATAATGTACCCCCTTAGACTGTTCAGACCCAAGTATACTCAACAACCTAGCTGCAAAATAGATTTACCTTTTGCACCTTATTTTAATTTTTAATAAGATGACCAGCTTCAGCAAGAACAAAACCATGTGCACTGTCTAATGAGCACTGATAAATATTACATTCTCTTACAGTGAACAAATTCTTGCCCCCTGCTGTTTCCCTAATAGCTTAAATTAGCAGGCCATGATTGCTGGAGTTTTACTCTCTTCATCAGAGTAGTAGCTGTGATCGTCTTTTTACCACTCGGCATCCATTCATCACCAGGACTCTGCGCTGTAAATATAAACCATTTCTATTACTGATGGCACAGCCTGTCTCGTATTAACTGTCTTCCAGTGATGTACCTTGAAGTCTTCTTGACTGATATCATTATTATTCTGTTATGAACTGTTTCAGTTCCTACCACATGTCACGGACATCCATATCCCATTTAATTCTCACAACTGCTCCTCTGAGCTGCACATTGTCGTGTTAATTTTGCAGATGAGGAATGAAAAGTCTTCCGACCTCCATTTGCTTTCAAGTGGCTGAACAAAAAATGTTAGGGCAATTCTGTCTCCAAAGCACACAGTCTCTCCACACTTCATGTTTTCTTCCTCCTACTGAGTTCTCAAGACTCTTTTCACAGGTCTTAAAACTCTCTAGAATAAGAAAATCCAATTAGACTCTATAATTTATCCAATATCCTATAATTTTAAGACATAATATTGTTCTGTGGGAAATTGGTGCCTCCTAAATTGGGCCTATAGACAGTTACTGAGGAAGGGGATTAATGTTTAGAAAAGACTGATTTATTGGTGCAAAAAACTAAAATAATGATTATGTCCAGTAGAACTCTCTCCACAATTTTAATATGAAAATGTTTAATTATACAAACAAATAGAAAGAGTAGCAGACATTCATATACCCACTAAGCTAGATATAATAATTGTTTTGCCATTTTTTATGTATCTGTCTATGTGTATGGTTTTACACATATCTGACTTATGTGTATGGTTTTACATCTCAACCAATAAAATTAAGTCATAGTCTGTCTTAGTTCATTTATGTGGATGTAACAAATACTTGAGACTGGGTGGGTAATTTATAAAGAGTGAAAATTAATTTCTTACAGTTTTCTAGGCTAGTAATTCTAAGCTCAGAGTGCTGACAGAGTCAGTGAGTGTTGCGGGCTGCCCTTGGCTCTGAAGATGGTACTGTGTTGTCAACCTTCCCAGGATGGAGCCAGAGGCAAAAGTGGCTTCAAAGTTCCTTCCAGCTCTTTAATGAGGTACTAATGAGCTCAGACCCCAAACTTTCTAAAGACCCCTCTCAATACTATTTCACTGGGGGGGGGACACAAACATGAACACCATAGCACAGTCATAACAGACCTTCACTTCTAAATGCTTCGGCATACTTCAGCATGCATTTCTTAAAATTTAGTGTTTCTTTTGTATAATCTCAACCTATTTTTGGTACCCAAAATAGTAATATCATTTAAATATTACACTTGTCATCTAAAATTCAGTCCATATTCAAAGTTCTAAAATGTTCCTCTCAGCTGTATTTACTTATTTACTTATTTACTTACTTACTTACTTACGGTACTTGGGATTGAACCCAGAGGCTTTCTATCTCCCAACTACACCCCCAGACCTTTTGTATTTTTTGTTTTGAAACAGGATCTCACTAGGATGCTGAGAGTCTCACTATGATGCCGAGGCTGTCCTTGAACCTGAGATTCTCCTGTCTCGGCCTCCCAAGTAGTGGGATTACAGGTATGCACCACTACAGCTGGCTTATTTACTCTTTTAAACCAAGATAGAATCACATTTTTATCATTGGGTTATGTCAAATTTGGATCTTTTAATCTCCACAATCATATATTTTCCAACCATATATTTTTTTCTCATTATTCCCCATGACCTTGACTTTTTAAATATATTGGAATAGTTGTCTTTATAAAATGCTCCATATTTGATATATTCAGATTGTCTACTGTATCATTGAGCCTGTGTATTGATATCTTATAATCCCTGTAGAGTGGTAGTTAGGTTGAAATACTGAATAAAATTAGATTAGCTATTTCTGGCAGACATCCCTTCTGAGTAAGGGTCTCTATTTCATATTAAATCTCATTGCCTACACACAATGTTCATAATGTTCATAATATAATGCTTCATAATTAGTAACAATGAAGTTGATTACTTAGTTCAAGAAGCAATCATCAGGATAGTACAGCTACATTTTCTCCTTGAATAAGCTTTTTGCTAATATTTTACAACTTATGCCCTTGAAGTCCATTAATAATTCCCATGTGAAGCAATGATTTCATTGGGAATTGCAAAAAGCGATTTTCAAACTCCACATTCTGTAGTTCAAAGGAAAATAAACTAACAAACTTCTTCAAAAGACAAGAGGCAAATGTTCTATTCTTGCTGTTAAATTACCAATGTTCTTACTAAGAATTTGATATAGTTACCTACAGTGGTCAGATGAATTTATTTTTCTTCTCTGTTATTTTTCCCATTTACCACTAAACTACCTTTATTTATGGCATGTAAAAATAAGTTTCCCAGTCTCGCTTTCTCTAACTTATAACAGGAATAAGACATTTCTCTAAGAAGTCCTATTTATGTATGATCCAGGTACTGTGTGAAGAGCAAGATCCAGGTACTGTGTGAACTCATTGACACTGAGCTCTCCTCTTCTGGGTCCTTTCAGTTGATGGGGGTGAAAAACTATCTCCACCTCTCTGTCCATCTCTACCTCTATCTTTATGTAGTAAATCTCACAGTTATACCCATCTGCTTATTTTTGTTTCTAATAGAATCATTTGATAAGTGTTTAAGTTCAGTAAGGTCTAATTTATGTTCTTGCTTTCTGTGTGTTGTCTAAATAACTGCTACTCCCTAGCCAGGCAGGCATTCTATGATACATTTTTCCAATAACTTCATAGTTTTACTTCTTATGTTTAGGTCTGTAAATCCATCTTTGAGTTAATAATTTTATATATGTTATGAAGTGGGAGTTGACTTTTATTTTCTTACAGATAGAGTTGTTCTGGGACAATTTGTTGACTAGACAGTTTTCTCCATTGGATTGTTTTGGCATCTTTGTCAAAAAAACAAATGATGGAGAGATTGTTTTTTTTTAGCTCTTTTACTCCATGCCATTGATATATTGGTTAAATATTATGTAAGTATAATGTTATCCTGATTACTGTGATTGTATAGGAAGTCTTAAGTCTGGTAGTATAAATCCCCCAACTTTGTTCTCCTTTTTAAGACTACTTTGTGTAGTTGAGGTTTCTTGCACTTTCCTATAATTTTTGATATCTTAACAATATTGAGTTCTCCAATCCATGAAAATGTCACATCTATCCATTTGGTTTTTCTTCAATGCCTGACAGGAATGTTTTGCTGTTTCCAATATGGAAGCTTTTCGTGCCTTTTGGAAAACTTACTCTGAATTATTTTACCCATTTTTGGCTAATATAAATAGTATTATATTTTTTGTTTGGTGCATTGTAATTTTATATCATATTGGGATATAGAGTGTCAGAAAAATACATGCACACAGCTCTTGGTGCACTCCCCACAAGGTTCCTCCCCCTCCTTCACCCTCCCTGTGTATGTCTTTGAGATTGGAATTGGTAATTTTGTATACATCCATAGCATTATTTCAACTCTTAGATTCTTTATAACTTGATCCCCCCTCTTCCCTTCCCTAATCCCCCTCAGCCACTCCTTTGGAGTCTCTGCTCATCAATCTGATGTTGCTCTTATTTCTGAATATCTCCATAGCTTCCATGTTTAAGAAAAAAACATACATCTATTCATATTTTGAGACTGGCTATACTCGCTTAGTATAATATTTTCAAGTTCCACCTATTTTCCTGCAAATGGTGTGATTTTTTTCTTCATTATGGTTGAGTAAAATTCCATTGTGTGTATATACCAAAGTTTTGTGATACATTTATCTGTTGACAGACACCTAAGCTGGTTCTATAATTTGGCTATTGTAAATTGTGCTGCTGTGAACATGGATATGCAAGTATCATTATAATATTCAGAAACTACTAGAAGAAGGCATAGGACCCACACTGTAACATATAGGTACAGGTAGAAACTTCTTCAATAAGACCCCTAAAGCTCAGGAAATTAAAACAAGAATTAATGAATGGAATAGCATAAAATTAAAAAGCTTCTGTTCAACAAAGGAAACCACCAAGAATCTACACAACTTACGAATGGGAAATCTTCACCACCTACCCATCTGATAAAGGTTTAATATCTACAATATACAAAGAGCTTAAAAAGCTTAACACTAAAAAAAAAAAACAATAAAAATAGGCTACTGAACTGAATAGACTCTTTCCAAAAGAAGAAATAAATGTCTAACAAATATATGAAAAAAAATGTTCAACATCTTTAGCAATCAGGGAAATGCAAATTAAAACTACACTGAGATTCCATCTAACTCTAGTTAGAATGGCAGTCATCAAGAACACAAATAATAATAAACGCTGGTGAGGATGTGTGGGGAAATAGAGACCCTATTACACTGTTGGTGGGACTGCAAATTAGTAGAGACCCTATGGAGATCAGTGTGGAGGTTTCTCAGACTAGGGAATGGAACTACCACATGACTCAGTGATGGCGCTCCTGGGCATCTTCCCAATGTAGTGTCTTTTATATTTAAATTTTCCAAATTATTGCTACTTGCACATGAAAATACATTCAAGCTTGTATGTGAAACTTGATTCCTGCAAACTTGTTGAGTACATGCCTACCTATTTATCATTGTTACTTTGTAGGCTCCCCAGGCTTCTATGTATAAACAATGAAATTGAAGACCAATAGGCACATATTTATGTCTTCTTTACTACACTGATGCCTTTTATTTTTTACCCTGTTTTAATTCATTGACTACCACCTCCAACAGTGTTGAATCAAAGTAATGAGCATGGTGATTCTTATCTTGTATCCAATCCAATCTTAGAATAAAACTGTATAGCATTAGCTGCAAGGATTCCTGTGTCTATATTCATAGAGACTACTACAGGATATTTTTGTCAGGATTTAGTATCTGGATTATTCTGTTTCCTGAAATGTATAGAAAAAGGGTGAGATTGTTATTTTTATTTAAATATTTATTATGATTTATTTAATTAATAAATCAATAATTAGATTAAGGAGAATTAACATCTTAACCATATTAACTATTCTAACCCATGAACAGAGTATACCTCTCCATTAACTTAAAATTATATTAGTTTTTCCCTGAAATGTGTTTGTAGTTTTTAATTTATAAACTTTGCACATCTTCTGTGAGATTTATCCCTAAATATTTCATATTATCGGTGCTATATCTTTGGCATTTTTTAAATTTAAATTTTTTATTTATTGGTAGTATGGACAAATTGTATTTTGTATATTGATCTAATGCTGCAACTTTGATAAAATTAACTTGTTAAATCTTATAGCATTTTATAAGTTAATAATTTATCCATGTATAGTTATGCTACTTGTAAATAATAATTTTGCTTCTTTCATTCAAATATGTGGGGCACACCTGTAATCCAAGAACTCAGGAGGCTGAGACAGGAGGATCACAGGTTCAACACAAGCCCAGCAATTTAGTGAGACTCTCAGCAACCTAGCAAGACTCTGTTTCAAAATTAAAAATAAAAAGGGACTGGGAATATAGCTCAGAGATCAAATGACTCTGGGTTCAATCCCCAGTACCACACACACACAAACACATAAAAAGATTTCCTATCATTTATTTTTACTATTGCAGTGGCTAGAACTACCATAACAATGTTGAAAAAAAATGATGAGAACAGCATCCTTGTCTTGTTCCTGTTGTTAAAGAGAAAACATTTAATTGTTCATCATGAAATACCATGTGAGCTGTAGAATTTTGGGGAGGGGGGAATATCTTTACCAATTTTAAGATATATTCTGCTATTTCTAGTCTGCTAAGAGTTTTTGCAAAGAATGGATGTTGGATTTTGTCTCATGATTTATCCACATCTATTGAGAAAGCCATATATTTTTTCTCAGTGCCATTTTAATATAGTGAATTTCATTGTTGATGTTCAAATGTTAAACAATCCTTTCATTTCTGAGATAGACTACATTTAGTTCTGAAGTATTGCCCTTTTCTACATTTGTGATTAAATTTGCTAACATTTTGCTGAGAAAATTTGCATCTTGTTCATGAGGAATATTGATTTATAGTTTCCTCTAATGTTCTTTTTTATCTGGTTTTGGTATCTTGATGTCAGTCTCATAGAATGAGTTGAATAGTATTCTCTTTTCAATTAATCCTTCTATATATTCCCAATTAAGTTTTGCCCAATTAATTAATGGATTTAGAGAATTAATTTAAGTCTAACTCTACCCAGACACATCTTCATATATTCTATTTGTTATTCATTTACTTGTTCATTCTGTAACATATATTGAATATTTAGTGTCCCAGGTACTGTGCCAGGGTCTGGGGACATAATTACTAAAAGACCAACATTTGGTCTTTGTTTATAAGACTTGGAGTTGTATGATTCCTTGGCTTTTACATATTTGTGGTGACTGGTGACTTCTTTTTCTCATAAAAATCTATCAGAATATGGATCTTAAACAACAGTCTTCAGGGTAAAAATGATTCCAGTGTCCATGTAATATCCCTCAGAAAAAGTGAAAAATTTCCCCTATTATTACAACCATATTGCCTGTCCCAGATAAAAAGCATGTGAGGAATTTTACAAAATGTTAATTTTAAACTGAATAAGTACCAAAATCTGAAATCTGATGTTGGGGTAATATTTGGAAAAAATCATAACATTTAAAAGATTTCTTTTTTTTTTTTTTTT
>PVJS01058847.1:0-11651 GCA_004027185.1 Glis glis | reverse complement strand
AAATTGTGTTTGCTCTAAGAAAATGGAATTTCTCTAATGATTTGCTATGAATGTCTCCATATTGTTATTATAGTAATTTTACTCATAGTAACTTTCAGAGACTGAAAAGCAGTCTCTGAAATGTGTTCATTTAATAATTCAGCAGGTTGAGCCACCTCTGGATCTTCCCTCAAATGCCAGTTTACCCTACCAGCCAATGAAGGAATTCTGAATCCATGGATATGAGAGAGGCCTACTCTAGTGGGCACAGTGTAGCTCTACTTCCTGGCTCCAGGGTTTCTATTCCAAAGCTGGTGATGGGATTGGACTGGGGTTGGTGAGGGTGAGCAGGGGAAGAAGGCGAACCTTAGTTCCCTCGTTCAGCTCCTAGATCAAGTTAGGTGTGCAGCACCCTCTGCTTTTCCTGTTCTAGCACTCACTACAGCCTCCTTTGCACTGCTCACTTACCTGTGCTTTCCCCAACTAGTTCATAAGATCTGCCAACATCATAGAATCTGGCAGTTTGCCAGCCTGACCCCTGCCATACACACCCTCAAACCATTCATACCTTGACTTTCAGGAAGGCTACCTCACCTGGAATCCTTCCTGCTTCATGGGCAAATTCTCCTGAGCAGATTTTCCAGCTTCTTCAGTTCTTTCTAACTGACTTACCCCTCTGCAGCTCTAAAACATAATAATAACACAGTAATAGCAGCTAACATTTATTGGGTCAATTCATCCTGTGAGCCAGAAATTTTGCATACATTATCTCCTTCAATTCATGAAAACCTATGAAATATTTTTTTTTTGCGGTACCGGGGATTGAACCCAGGAGCATTTTACCTCCAAGCTACACCCCCAGCCCTATTTTTTTATACTTTATTTTGAAACCGGGTCTCACGAAGTTGCGGAGGGCCTCACTAAGTAGCCAAGGCTGGCTGCGAACCCGGATCCTCCGGTCTCTGCCTACCAAGTACTGGGATTACAAGCGTGTGCCACCACGCCCAGCTCCTATGAAATGTTTAACAGAATTTTCCTCTTTTTCAGAGGAGAAAATGGAGTAGTGGAAATAAGGAGACAAGGGGACACCAATCTAGAAGTGGCACCAGGAAGCAAGGAGTGGGTCATCTTCTCCACTGCTATCTCAGGTCCTGCCTTTCACAGCCAGCCGGAGGGGAATAAAATCTTCCTGCCTGCTCTCCCACCACCTTCTCCCTCCTCGAGCCCACCGAATCTGGTTTCCTCTCCCTAGCTCTCAGTGAAAACTTCTCAGAGGTCCCCAGGGGCCTGTCTGGCCAAATCTAAAAGTCTCTCTGCATTTCTTCCTGTCAACTCTGGAGCTACTCGTCACTTGCCTTCCTATGTTCCACCTTTCCTTGCCTTTTCCCATGTCCCAATTCACCTGGGGTTTCCCCTCCCATGGACCATCTGTTTTCACTTTCACTGACTTCTAAACTTAGTCTCTGTGGCTACTTTCTTCCTACCTCCCAAAATAAAAAGAACTGGTGTTTTTACAGATGAGGACATTGAAATATGAGAGACTAAGAACCTGCCCAAGCTCATGATGCCAAGAGTCAGAACTGGTACTTAAACTTGAGATTTACTCTTAATTTCTGTGCCTACAACAACCTCCTTCTCACCCAACTCTGCTAACTGTTCCCAGCATTGATTTTCAACAGAGGTAAATAAACTGTGGTGGGTGGGGCCAGCCCCCAGATGCTCAATAGCTTGCCTATTTAAGATAACTGCAGAACTCTCAATTGTCAGAGAAAACAAAGCCTGTAGTTTTTCACACCTTCTTTCTGCTTTCAGTCCTCCAACTCTGGAAGCATCATGGTGTGGGGAAAACTGGAATCAGATTTCCAATCCTCATGAACCCAAGGGTCAAACAGTTTTGTATAAAGAGACACTCCAAAGCTGAGGCAATGAACCCAGCAATGTAAACCTTTGTAAAAATGTCAAGGTAGAGGTGCCAAGAGCTGACAGCCAGGATGTGCGCTATCTCCTTGGAGACTCCCAGAGTGAGTGACAGCACTGAGGAAGTAGCGTGGGCAACTGAGATGCACAATGAACCCACTGAACATTACAGATTCTCTGACAATCTGTAACTGACGTGGAAGAGTAAGGCATTCCTGGCTCCTATTGTTCTCATGCTCTCATCAAAGGCTGCAATGCTCTCATTAAAGGCTGCAGTGAGGTCATGTGGTGTGGGGGAAGAGCACAGAACTGCAGAGCAGGACTGTCTTCTCGTATGTCCATTTTTCATTGGCTATTGGAGATATGACCATGGGCAACATTTTAAACTGCTTGGGCCTTAATTTCTTCCTCTTTCCATGGGGGTCCCAATTGCTGCCCTAACTGGTCAATGTTGATATTAATACTTGAATTCTCCAACAGCACCCAGCTCAATGCTATTCATGTGCACATGTGTTTGTGAGTGTGCTGATGTGTGTGTTATGAATCTGTAACAGGGAAATGGCATTAAGTAATAATAGAAGTTTGCTAATCAGTCCTTGTGTGACTGCTGTCTCCTTGTTTGATGCTGAAACAGGGCAGACATTCAGGAAGAAAAGTTGAGGACAGACTGCAACATACTCACATGAACTGGAAACCCCATGAGGACTCATGATCTTTCCTTTTGCTCTGACCTCACGGCAGAGAGTCTTTTGCACAAGCCAGGCATTTCCAAATAGAGCTAAGAGCCCAAGGCCCTTTGCTCCTTCCTTAGTGAGCTGTCTCCTCCTTGGAGAGGTTGCCTGCACCTCCAGTCACTTGTTTCCGAGCTCTGCATCCAATTGCAACATCTTTCAGTGCACTTACCTGATCTCACTTTGCTCTGGTTGTCAGTGTCTTTAGCTCCTGGCTGGAATCCAAAGTCCACCAGAAACAGGTTCAGTTCACTGTTTCTTCCTGCCACTCCACCAATGTGGCTTCACTAGACCACACACCTTTAGGCTTCCCCTGACCCACAATCTCCCCTGGATCCAGAACACTCTCAATTCACTTAACCTTTCTGTATCACCCAGAGGAGAGAGGAGCTAGTTCTCACCTGCATCTGCATCTACCTCATCCCATCATATTTTTTTCATTATAGTAAAAAACACAGGGCATTAAACTTTCCACCTTGACCATATTTTATGTGACTAGGGATTGAACCTAGGAACATTCCAACAACTGCTGAGCCTTCTGCCCTTTTTATTTTGAAATAGGGTCTCACTAAGTTACTACACTCTGGTCTGAACCTGCGATCCTCCTGTCTCAGCCTCCCAAGTACTGGGATTACAGACATGTGCCACCTTGCCTGGACACATTAATCATTTTTTAAGTGAACAATAGTGGTTAGTATAGTCACATCATTGTACCACAGAACTCTAGAACTTTTTCTCTTCTCTCTCCCCTCCCCCTCTCTCCCTTCCTTCCTTTTTCTTTTTCCTTTTTCCTTTTTTCAGTAGTAGGGATTGAACCCAGGGGCACTTTGCCACTGAGGTACTCCTTCAGCCCTTTTCATTTTTTATTTTGAGACAAAATCTTGCTAAGTTGCCCAGACTGATTTTGAAGTTGTGACCCTCCTGCCTTAGCCTCCTGAGTAGCTGGAATTATAAATGTGCACCACTGTGCCTCTCTAGAATATTTTCACCTGCAACACTGAAACTCTATGCCCATTGAATACTCATTGGTTCCTCTGCCCCCTCCTCTAGCTCTTGGTAATGACCTTGCTGCTTCTGTTTCTATGATTTTGACTACTTCAGATACTTCATATGAGTGGAATCATATAGTATTTATCCATTTGTGACTGGCTAATTTCCTCAAGGTTCATTCATTTCATAGAATGTGACAAGAATCTTTTTAGGGATGCATAGTAATCCACTGTAAGTGTATAACAGGTGTTCTTTATCTGCTGATGGACATGCGGTTTCTTCCATGTCTTAGCTATTATGAACAATTCTATGATGAACAGCATGTACAGATACATCTTTTTTTTTTTTTTTGCGGTACCAGGGATTGAACCCAGGGGCATTCTACCTCCATGCTACACCCCCGACCCTATTTTTTATGCTTTATTTTGAAACCGGGTCTCACGAAGTTGTGAAGGGCCTCACTAGGTAGAGAGAGAGAGAGAGAGAGAGAGAGAGAGAGATGAGGCTGGCAGCGAACCCGGATCCTCTGGTCTCTGCCTTCCAAAGTACTGGGATTACAAGCATGCGCCACCACTCCCGGCCAGATACATCTTGAAGACAGTGGCTTGAATTCTTTTGGATATATACCCAGAGGTAGAATTGTTGGCTAATTGTGTTTTAAGTTTTTAGGAACCTCTATACAATTTTTCATAATGACTATACCATTTTACATTCCTGCCAAAACCTTGCTGATTTCCTGCCTACTGGATCTGTTCATTTCTTATACAGTGATGTTAAGATTTCCAACAGTAGTAGACTTGCCTATTTACCCTGGCTGTTCTATTGGTGTTCTCCTGCTTTCTTTTGATTAGTGCTAGTATGGTATATCTTTCTCCATCTCTTTACTTTTAATCTATACGTATCATTATACTTAAAGCGAGTTTCTTTTAGACAGCACATAGTTGTGTCTTGTGTTTTGTTCCGCTTTGAAAACCTCTGTCTTTTAATTAGTGCATTAATATCACTGATGTTAAAAGTGATTATTGAAATAGTCGGATTAATATCTACCATATTTGTTGTTACTGTTTTCGGTTACCCTTGTTCTTAGTTCCTATTTTTGTCTTCCATTTTCTCTCCCTTTTGTGGCTTTAATTGAGCATTTCATATGATTCTATTTTCTCTCCTTTCTTAACACACCAACTCTTTTTCTACTTTTTCAGTGATTGACCTAGAGTTTGTAATAAACATTTGCAATAAAGCCAAGTCTTCTTTGTAATAACACTGTACAGTTTCACAGGTAGTGCCCATACCTTGTAATTACAAAATATTCCTAATTCCTACATTCTATCATTGCTGTCATTCACTTCACTTATTCAGAAGCATGCATTGTGTGCATTTTTTGCATGGTGCTGGGCATGGAACCTAGGGCCTCACACATGGTTAGCAAGTATTCTACCACTGTGCTATACCCCCAGACCCTGTTGATAGTATTTTGAAAAAAAAAACCTGTGGTCTGTTAGAGCAATTAAGAATAAGAAAAAATAAAAGGTTTTATTTATACTCACTTATTCCTTCTCTGATACTACTTCTTTCTTTATGGTGATCCAAATTTCAGACTTGTTTTCTCTGTGAAGAATTTCTTTTAACATTTCTCACAAGCAGGTTAACTGACAACACATTCCTTCAGTTTTTGTTTTTCCATGATGTCTTTATTTCTCTCTCACTTCTGAGAGATAAGTTTGCAAGGCACAGAATTCTAAGTTGGCACCATTTTTTTCTCAACATTTTCAATATTTTACTACATTCTCTTCTTGCCTGAACGTTTGCTGAGAAGTCACTATGTGATTCTTATCATTGCTCCTCTATAGGTAAGATGGTTTCTCCAGCTTCTCTCAAGATTTTTTTCTTAATCTTTGATTTTCTGCAGCTTCAGATGATATGCTTAGGTGAAGGTGTGTGTGTGTGTGTGTGTGTGTGTGTGTGTGTGTGTGTGTATGGTCATTCTTGCTTCAAATATTGCTTCTGTACTTTTTTTCACCTTCTGTTATTCCATTACACATATGTTATACCTTTTGTCATTGTTTTTAGATATTCTGTTTTTCCCTGGTCTCCTTTCTCTTCGCTTTTCAGTTTTGCAAGTTTCTATTATCACATACTCATGGCCAAATTCTTTCCTCAGCTGCGTCTAGTCTACTGATGAGCCCGTATAAGACATTCTTCATTTTTCTTGCTGTGTTTGCGACCTCCAACATTTCTTTTTGATTCTTCCCTACTATTTCCATCTCTTTGCTTATATTATCCATCTGTTCTTGCATATTACTATTTTTCCATTAAGACCCTTGAAATACTAACTAGGTTTTTTGAAATTCCCAATCAGGTAATTCCCACATTCCCGTCATATCTAACTCTGGTTTCTGATGCTGGTTTAGTCTCTTTAAATTGTGCTTTTTGCCTTTGGATATGCTTTGCAATATTTTATTGAAAGGTGAATATGATGTACAAGGTAAAAGGAATGTAGTAAGAAGGAATGGGGGAGGGGAAGTCTTCTATATTCCTATAATTAGGTCTCAGTCTTTTGGGCAGCTTGGACTGTGAACTTCACCAGTGCTTCCAAGTCCCATCAACTTAATGGGACAAGATAGCTGGGGGGGGGATTTGAAGGTAGGTATCTCTTTCCCCCTGAGTGGAAGGTTAGAGGGCCCTGGAGTTGGGTATTTCCTTTCCCCCAGGTACTATAGGTTCTGATAGAGCCCAGCAGGTAAGGCTCTGATAAAATAGTTTCTCCTGAGGCAGGCCTTGTAAAGAAGGACAGGATGCTCTAGCATACTTCAAATATTTCCTTTTTCCTCCCCCCTGTTGGAAGTACAAAGAGATTTTTCTCTGATGTTCACAGTGAGGACTCCGTACAGCTAGCTCCTAGAAGTAAAACTCACAAAATATGGGTCTTCCTATGACTGGGTCCCCCGGCAGCTTTCAACTCTCAGAGTCCACACTGAGCCTCCATTGATTTGTCCATTACAGTTAAGGTTCTCCTACCCAGGCACTGATTCCTGGGGAGACCCCTCCTTGTGGATTTCTGCTCTGATGAGTTGTGATCTGCTAGTCCCTTCGACTTCTGAGGCAATGGTGTGTCCTGTGACCTTACTTCTCTGATGGATTGAAGATTTGTTGATCTTTCAGTTTGTTCAGCTTTCTACTTGTTATGATGGAGAGGTGACTCCTAAGTCATAGTTATTTTTTTACCTCCTCGTGTATATTGTTTTCATCCATTCAGTCATTGTTCCTTATAGTCAAGTGATAAACAGGTTTGTTTGTTTTTTAAAGGAAAAGTGATGCACGATACAGATGAAAATCGCTTTCAATTCTTTAAATGATATTTTATTTTCATGAATATATTTTCTTGTTGTTGTAAATTTATACTAAGTAAATAATGATGGTATTAACTGGCATTCTTGGTGGGTTTTTTATCGTCTTTTTTCCAAAAGCAACTGCCAAGATAGCTTCCTAACAAACATCGTTTAACCGCTAAATGACTCTATTTCATATGTAATGATAGCTTATTTAGATATTGCTCTTCATTCCATTTTCTTTTCTATTCTATTGTCATTAACAATAATGAGATTTCCACACTTTCTTTGAAAAAATAATAGATTCTTTGAGCAATTGTTTCTCTGCTGAACCGTATTGTGGAAAATGGGACATGTCTTCAGATTCATGTTTAATGGCCCCAGCCTTACCCAAAGCCCTCAAGCTTAGGAGTCTCATCTGATTTTTAGCTTTATTTATGACCCTTATCCTACTGCACTGTAATTGACTGTTCACTTGTCTGTCTCTAGACTAGACTTGGAGATCCTCAAGGGCAAAGGCCATCTCTTATTCATTTCTGTATCATCCATGCCTAACACCATGCCTGGCACAAAGTTGTCACTGAAGAAATATTTGTTGAACTAGAATGTACTTCATCTTACCTGTGGCTCATTTTTTACTAAATATAAATTCATTCACTCACTCACTCACTGACAAACATTCAGTGCAAAAATGTTCTCCTCTGTGAAAATTAAAGGAAATTTTTTCAAGTACAACCTTTTCTGTGTAACCTTTTCAAAAGGAACGGTTCTCATTGCACATTGTTTATATAATAATGAAATGTTTGTTGAGTACATCCCAAGCACCAGGCACAATGCTAAGCACTGGGGTAGCAGAAATAAACAAGACAGATGAGATCTTAGTTCTTACATTAAAAGAGACAGACTTTAGGTATTCAGTCACAACCTCATGTGTCTCATTGTAGCTATCTACCCCTTGGACTACTATTCCCTTGAGGACAAGAACCTTGTCTACCTGCTTTCACTATCTCCCAGTACCTAGCACAGCATCCAACATGTGGTAAAATCAAATGTTAGATGAATTAATTCAAGAATTAAAGAGTGAATGACCACATGATAAGATTAACGAAGCAATCTTCATGCTTCCTACTGAGTAGGACTTCTTGGATTCATAAACAACAGATACAACTGAAGAAATCACAGTCTAGTGTGGTCAAGGCCTATGGGACTTAAGTATACCCTATGCCCACCAAATTAATCTCCCATACAGCAGAGGAAGCAACTTTGATGAAAAGTTAAAGACTTCAAAGAACAGACTCAGTAATAATAAATAGCATTTATTGAGCAAAGACCAAAGTCTGCGTTAATAGATTTACATAGATTATCTCATTAAGTACTTAAAACACCTCTTTTTAAAGTATTTTTACTGGTGCATTGTAATTATACATCATACTGAGTCAGAGTGATAGGAATATACTTGCACCTCACTTTGTATATTTCCCTCTGGGTCCCACTCCCTCCCTCCCCTTCCCTGTACATATCATTGAGATTGGTATTAATAGTTTCATATATGTACATAGCATTATTTAAATGGTTACCTTTGCCAGGCGTGGTGGCGCACGCTTGTAATCCCAGTACTGTGGGAGGCAGAGACCGGAGGATCCGGGTTCGCGGCCAGCCTCAGCTCTCGCTCTCTCTCTCTCTCTCTCTCTCTCCTTAGTGAGGCCCTCCACAACTTCATGAGACCCGGTTTCAAAATAAAGTATAAAAAATAGGGCCGGGGGTGTAGCGCGGAGGTAGAACGCTCCTGGGTTCAATCCCCGGTACCGCAAAAAAAAATAAATAAATGGTTACCTTCATTTTGTCTTTATCCCCCCTCCTTCCTCCCCTAAATCCCCTCCATTGCTCCACTGGAGTCTCTACTCTTTTATCTGTGGTCTCTTTTGTTTCCCAATTTCTCTTTAGCTTCCATATATGAGAGAACGCATGCAACTATTCACTTTCTGAGACTGGCTAATCTCACTTAGCATAATACTCAGCCATAAAGAACAAAGTTATGTCATTTTCAGGAAAAATGGATGAAAATTGAGAATATTAAAACACCTCTTTGACATGATATAATAATCATGTGCATTTTCTGGAGGGGCAGCTTTATTGTGGTATAACTGACAAATAAAAGTGTATATATTCAAGGTATATAATGTGATTATTTGATATATATATATGTTGTGCAATGAATACTACACTAAAATTATTAACATCATTTCACACATAGCTACTCTTGGGTGTGGGGGGAGGTGTGAACACTTAAGATCTTCTGTCTCAGCAAATTTCAAGTGATCAGTATGGTATTATTAACTATAGTGACTCTGCTATTCATCAGATCCCCAGACCCCATAGTTTCTTCATATTTAAAATGAGGTGAATTAGCTGAGCATGTTGGTGCATTCACGTAATCCCAGTACTTGGGAGGCTGAGACAGGAGAATCGCAGGTTTGAGGCCAGCCTCAGCAACTTAGGGGGGATCCTGTTTCAAAATAAAATATTTTTAAAGGACTTGGGGTTTACCTCAGAGGTAGAATGCCCCTGGGCTCAATCCCCAGTAACACACACACACACACACACACAGAGAAAAATGAGGCAAATGATTTTTTGTATGCACACACACACACAATGGAATATTATTTACCTTCACTTTAAATATGAAGAAACTAAGGTTCACAGAACTTGATTTTTCCATAGTCACACAGCTAGTAAATAGTGTAACTGGAAATTAAACTCACACCTGTCTCTAAAGTACATCCCCAAAACCCCACATCAGTTGCCCAATATGATAGACCAACAGTCCTCGGTGTGGGGAGAGAAAATAAGAATCTACAGAGAGTCACATGAAATGTGAAGAGTATATTCACTTGGTTAAAGATGTGGGTTGACAGCACATATTTATCTCCTTTCCCTCCTAAGAGCTCCCAAAATGATAGCAAAGGAATAAAAGGGGCATAGACATATAAAGACTAAAATGATTAGGAAAGGAGACATTAATGGGTGAGAGATTCCCACAATTCTTAGAAGTATAAAGAGAGTAGGAAGCTGCAGCTTTAAAAGCCCGGAGAGGAGGATGGTGAACATAAGCCAGCTGATTTACTCTGCTAAACCTCTGAGAGTTACCAATAATGCAGGTGTGATGTGCACAGCTGAAAACACGATATTGGTTGAATATCTATGTATGGACTGAATACTCTCTGAGGTTCCCACCCTCACCCCAAACATCCCAGCTAGAAGCTGGAGGTTTTATTTCTGGAAACATTAAATGGTGAGAGTCAAGACTTAATATATTCTATCTTCAAAGTCTGCTCCTAAAACATTGAGGTTGTGTCTACTTCCACTCCCAAATTCCTCCCTGCTGTGTTCCAAAAAGGACAGCAGACTTTTGTCCCATCCTGCTACAAGATATGAAAGAATTACTGTTGGATTAAATGACCTATCTGAGCTGAAAATATCTCCACTTATTACCTCTGAGATTTGAAGATCCCAGGGGAGAAGTCTGGCTCTTTGTCCAAAATCCCTTTACTGTAGACCACTAGTCAATGATCTTCCCCCATACACAGATTTCCAGTAAGTGTTTCTGAACATCACTCTTAAATATATATAAACAGCCAAGCATCATGAGATATTTATCATCACCTTTATCACCACTTTCTCCCAAGACATCTTTGTCTCACCCCTGCCTTATTGCAATAGTCTATTAACTGGTTCCCCAGCTTACACCTTCGCACCCTTACAGCCTATTCTCAACAAAGTAGTCAGAGTGATACGTGTAAGACATACCAATGCCATGTCACTCCTCTTCATAAAACCCTACAGTGCTTCCCCACCTGGATCGGAGTAAAAGCCAAAGTCCATTTCTTGGATCAAAAAGCCTTTCCTTTCCAAACACACATCCTACTGCTCTTTCCTTTGCATTATCTTTCATGAAAAGGGAAGGATGCCCCCTAAGGTGATTCCAAGATCAGCAGGGCTGCTACTGCCACCACAAGCCTATTTCCTCCCCAGTTTCAGCAGGCCATGCTACCACTACCTGGTACCTCAGAAGCAAAGCTACCGCCCAGGGCTGCAGGAATAACACTGTCACCTTGGTGATCCCAGATGGCAGAGAATTGAGCCATAGGGGATTATCCTTGAACCTTAAGAACTAGTAGAGTTTGCCTTGTTAGATTTTGAACTTGCTTGGGACTCATTGCCCCATATGTCCTTTGTGATTTCTCCCTCTGGGAATGGGAATGTTTATCTTATACCTGTCCATTGTATTTTGGAACCATAATTTTGTTGTTTCACAGGTACACGAGTGGTGAGGAATCTTGTCTTAGGATCAATCATACCTCAAGTCTCATCCATACCTGATTTAATTCAGATGAGACTTTGGACTTAGAATTGATACTAGAATGAGTTAAGACTTTGGACCTCTTGGGATTGGATTTGATGTATTTTTTATGCAAGAAGGACATGAAATTTGGGGAACCAGAGGAGTGAAATGAACTGTGTTACGTTTCCCAACAATTCATATGCTGAATCCATGACTCTCAATGTGACTGTAGTTGGAGACAAGGACTTTAAAGAGGTAATTAAGGCCAGGCGTGGTGGCGCACGCTTGTAATCCCAGTACTTTGGGAGGTGGAGACCGGAGGATCCGGGTTCGCGGCCAGCCTCAGCTCGCTCTCTCTCTCTCTCT
>PVJS01058846.1:0-11667 GCA_004027185.1 Glis glis | reverse complement strand
TATAATTTGAAGTTAGGAATTGTGATGCCTCCTGCATGGTTCTTATTGCTGAGAATTGCTTTGGCTATTCTGGGCCTTTTGTTTCTCCATATGAAATTAATGACTGATTTTTCTAGCTCTGCGAAAAATGGTGTTGGTATTTTGATAGGGATTGCATTGACTCTGTAGATCATTTTTGGCAGGATGGCCATTTTGATAATATTTATTCTGCCTATCCAAGAGCAGTGAAGATCTTTCCATCTTCTAAAATCTTCTTCAATTTCTTTCTTCAGTGTTCTATAGTTTTCATTGTAGAGGTCTTTTACCTCTTTGGTTAAGTTTATTCCTAGGTATTTGATTGGTTTTGAAGTTATTGTGAATGGGATTGTTTTCTGGATTTCTTTCTCAGTGGATTCATAGTTGGCATATATGAAAGCTACTGACTTTTTTAGGTTGATCTTGTATCCTGCTACTTTGCTGAATTTGTTAATTAGCTCTAGTAGACTTTTGGTTGAGTTCTTTGGGTTTTCTAGATATAGGATCATATCATCTGCAAATAAAGATAATTTTAGTTCTTCTTTTCCTATTTGAATTCCTTTGATATCCTTCTCTTGTCTTATTGCTCTGGCAAGAGTTTCAAGGACTATGTTGAAAAGGAGTGGTGATAGTGGGCATCCTTGTCTTGTTCTTGATTTTAAGGGGAATTCTGGCAATTTTTCCCCGTTCAATATGATGTTGGCTTTGAGTTTCTTATATATTGACTTAATGATGTTGAGGTATGTTCCTTCTATTCTGATTTTCTGTAGAGTTCTTAACATGTGTCTACGGCCATACCATCATGAACGTGCCCGATCTCATCTGATCTCGGAAGCTAAGCAGGGTCGGGCCTGGTTAGTACTTGGATGGGAGACCCTGTTTCAAAAAAAAAAAAAAAAGGAGGGCAGGCTTGGGGTGTAGCTCAGAAGTAGAATGCCCCTGGGTTAAATCTCCAATACAAAAAAAAAATGTATCAACAGGGTGTGGTGGTGCATGCCTGTATTTCCAGTACTCGCGAATCTGAGAGAGGAAGATCACAGGTTCGAAGCCAGCCTCAGCAACTTAGATCCCTATTCCACCAAGGAGGACATGAAGATATGGAGAGGAATTTGCCCATGGTCACATAGCAGCAGATCTAAGCTCCCAAAGCAGGTCTCTGACTTTATACTCCAAGCTACCTAGCTCCCTTGGCTGGAGGAGTACAGTACAATTTTGTAACGATTATGAGAGGACAGCAAATTACAGAATTACTATTTAAGGAGAAAAGTGAAACTGTTCTGAGAAACCAAAAATGGACTGAGGTTGGGGAGAGGCTCTGGTGGCAGGGAGGTTAATTAAAAGTAGATATTTAATAAAGTTTTCAGTGAAATAGCCGAATGGCAGCTGTAATCAAATCCACGCAAAGGGTAAAATATACAGGCTCCCAGTGAGTGAAGGACAGAGCTATTTCTGAAATCAAAACAGAGATTACAGTTTGACCCATTTCCTGGCATAAGAACTTGGTATTTCCAGATTGCTTCAGAACACCAATAACCTTACCACAGCTTGAAAATATTATTTAGGATCAACAGATCTGCAGGCAGTTGCTGGGAGTGGATGCCGAGGCACTTGAAACAGATTTATCTATTACTTAAATTAAAAATGTTATTAATGTCTTATATGCAGAGATAGCCTGGGGACCAGATGGCTGTACAATCCCATATTACAAAGCTCACGAAGCACATTTGATTTGGGTTTTGAACTTACAGTTTCCACATTTTAAAGAAGAATTTTATTAAAGCCACAGATAGACCCCATTCTGAGTGATTAAAAATGACTTTTAAAGACTTCTAAAAAAACTTACAGCAGACAGACAGTACAGATTTTTTTTTTTTTTTGCTAGGATGATTTATGGGGGCAAATGATCTGGCCTGAATGGTCCTTTTCCTCAGACATTTATATTTTTCTTTAATGCAAACTAGGGAGAATCAAAGTGATTTTGTTATTAGGCATTGACCCTATTTCTAGTGGCAATGGGTCATTGCATTCCTAAGAGAAAACATATTGTTTTAGGAACACATGAAAAAAATTTATCTACAAAATAAACTATTCCAATGAAAATTGAAAAGTGCAGTTTATTGTTCAGATGTTTGGAAACATCTGAGTATTTGTCTAAGTGAACCTAGAAAACATATTATATTTGGCATCATACCTATGAGCCATGGAGATATTTGTCTGAATTATCACTTTTGTCTGAAGCATCTCCTTTTTCCCTAAAAGGGGGTTTTCAACAATGATATTCTAAAAATATAGAATAAAGAAAATAAGACGCTACTCCTAAGAGTGAGTGTACTGCTTAACAGCTTGGACTTTGGAGTGGAACAGATCTAGGTTTATATCCCAGCTTCACTATTTAATAGTGGCTTGATTGTGCGCAATTTATTTTATCTTCTGTGGCATCTAAATTTCTAGTTTATGAAATGAAAGATTGAAATAAAATAATGTTTGCAAAGTATGCATATAATACTTAAATATAACAATTAATAAACGTTAGCTATTTTATGTTTTATGTAGTATTTTATATTGAACCACATATTGCCATATCTGTAGGTCAAAGGGTCCAACATTAACAGCATCATATGATATCCTATGAGTCTATCTAGCATTATAAATTCCAAACGTCCTGAAAGGGTGAGTGGAAAGTGAAGATCTATCCAACCGGGTCAACAGAGAGGAACATTCCAAAAGACTAAAAGACATTCAGCAATAATCACAGACATACCACAATATATATAAACTCAGAAATGGTATTGGGTTTTCAGAATGCTACAAAGCAATTAAATAATGGGATAAACTGGATTTGGTGGCACTCACCTGTAATCCCAGTACTTGGGAGGCTGAGACAGGAGCATTGCAAGTTGCAGCCAGCCTCAGCAACTTAGCAAGACCCTCAGGAAATTAGCAAGACAATGTTTCAACATAAAAATTATTTTAAAAATGCCTGGGAGTATAGCTTTGGGGAAGAATGCCCCTGGGTTCAATCCCCAGTATGAATAAATAAATAAAGAAATAAATAGAAGGAGACTTCTTTGACAAAAATGTGAACAATTGAGAATAGTTGAGGGAGAAACTATCCTTTGGCCTATACATTTTTGCTGGTGATTAAGAGTTAGTTTTAGCCGGGCATGGTGGCGCACGATTGTAATCCCAGTACTTGGGAGGCTGAGACTGGAGGATCCGAGTTCGCGGCCAGCCTCAGCTACTTAGTGAGGCCCTCCTCAACTTCGTGAGACCCAGTTTCAAAATAAAGTATAAAAAATAGGGCCGGGGGTGTAGTGCAGAGGTAGAACACCCCTGGATTCAATCCCCAGTACCACACACAAAAAAAAGAGTTAGTTTTAACAGATTAGAATGGAATAAATGGAGAAAAACATGGAGCATAATACATTCAGAATACTTTCTTAATTGGATAATCTTTCCATAAGATCAGCTCAGGAAAGATAATTCAATAACAACCAAGAAGATTCCTTCTCCTTGTCCGTATTTTTTTCCCAATTTTTAAAAAAGCTCCAATTGAACATGTTTGTTTGAACTTTTTCATACCCACAAAGACAAGTCCTGAAAGTATTTTTTAAATCTTTATAAATTTCCAGGAATGGCCACCCTACTTATTACATACTTTTAAGTCCTCCTAGAGGTCACATTTTATTATGGTAGTTATTGGAAAAAATATCAAGAGTATCCAGGAAGTAGAAGAAATGCATATTTAAATTCACTTGATTAGAGCCAAGTGTTCCCAAAAGCCTTGGAATGGTCTAGAATTTCTATCACCTCCACCAATACCCTTCATTTCTATTTCTGTTATGTATTTACTCCCATGTCATCTTTCAAGTATAAATGTTCTTCTATTCACAAAAACAAATGTGTCCCTGAGATTGTTGGATATAATAAAACACTCTGCAAATTGAATGTGTTTTTTATACTCACTTCCAAAATGTAAGATTTTTCAAGAACCATACAATGCAAACTTAGACACATTGTACACAGCTTTACATTCTCAAAAAAGGATAAATATGCATAAAAAAGAAAGGAAATTGAATTATCAAACACAATAACAAAAAAACCCCACAGAATAGGCTACAGGGCTCAGGATTTTTTTCTTCAAGTACCCATGGATTCATTCATTCACTCATTCATTCATTCATTTGAAATGTACTAAACTTCCTGCAACGGGGCATGCAATTGTGAGCAAAAACACTGAAAAGTTGTTTCTTTTATAAAATTTGTAGTTTGGAGAGAGATAAGGTGACAATCCATAAGGGGTTAAATAAACGCTTCACACAGACATAAGTGGCATACAGGAAACAAACAAGACACTACAGAAAATAACTTTTTCTTATATGGGCTTATGGATTTCTTCCCTAAGGAAACAGAATTTGAGGTAAAAGATGAAAAGAAACAGAAAGTTGGGAAAGAATATCTGAAGATCCTAAAGTTGGAAAGAAAACAAATTTTCCTAGAATCTGATACGCCAGAATGACTAGAGCATAGACAACGAAGGGAACATGGGAGAGTGTTATGGGAGAGTGTTATGGGAGAGTGGAGAGTAGCAAAGAGAAAACTCCAGTTCAGAGACCTTTATTGTCATCCTGTTAAGAGATTGTAGTAGGCAGAGATGAGGTTGGAAAGGTGGGGAAACCCAGAGCGATGAGTAACAACCAGGCAAAGGCTTTCCTCTCTCTCTCTCTTTTTTCCCTTTGGCAACATGGCTTCTGTCAATGAGTAAAAAAGTCATCCAGGTGCTGAGGTGCACACCTGTAATCCCAGTATTTGGGAGGTTGAAACAGGAGGATTGTAAATTCAAGCCATTTACCAAAACTCAGCAACCTAGTGAGATCCTGTTTCAAAACAAAACAAAACAAGACAAAAGGGGGTTGGGGATGTAGCTCAGAGGTAGAATGCTCCTGGGTTACACACACACACACACACACACACACACACACACACACACACTCAGATTACTGCTTTAAAAATTCTACACTTATGGGAGAGTGGAGAGTAGCAAAGAGAAAACTCCAGTTCAGGGACCTTTATTGTCATCCTGTTAAGAGATTGTAGTAGGCAGATATGGTGGTGCCTGTCTATAATCCTAGTACTTTGGAAGCTGAGACAGGAGGATCAGTCTCTGCAACTTACCAAGACTCTTAGCAACCTAGTAAGACCCTGTTTCAAAACAAAAATAAATACATAAAAAGGGCTGGAGTGTAGCTTGGAGGTAGAATTTCCCTGGGTTCAATCCCTAGTCACACAAACGAAAAAAAAAAAAAGGTTGTGGTAACAAAGAACAAAAAAACTACTGGGACCAAAGACTCAGTAGTGTGATCTTCTTCCTAGTTACTTCTGTGTTTCCACAGGTATCATAATGTGTGGACAGTAGTTGGGGAAAGGTGGTACGTGTTTCCTGGCTACAGCTCTGGAGACTAATTTAGCATTCTCTCTGTCTTTATCAGGAATTTAGTATGTTGAGTTGACATGATAAAAGATGCCTTCTAGACTTCAGTTCATTGAGAACAAAGGACCTGCTCAGGAATCTTTGACAATCAGCTCAAGGAAAATGCAAAAAGGCAGGGAAGGAGGGGAAAAAGACTCAGAGAACCACATGTGGGACTTGATTGAGGGAAATATAGATAAGCAGTACACATAGGAACTAGAAGTTTTTTAGATCCATATCTTTCTGAGTCCAACATTTCTCTCATATATGATATTTCCTTTTTTTTTCCTTTGGAAACAGGGTCTTGCTAGCTTTCTGTGAGTCTTGCTAAATTGGTGAAGCTGGTCTTGAACCTGTGACTCTCCTGTCTTAGCCTCCCAAGTACTAGAATTGCAGGTATGCACTGCCATGCCCAGCTATATATGATATTTTCTTTTTTTATATCCAAAATGTGTTTATTGGGATGGTTTCCCACTCATCTTGATTTAGGCTGCTTTTAGTGCTGCTTCCTCCTGAAGGAACATCCTTCTGTAAGCCTTGATTTACCTCCTGTAGGCTGACAGAGGACGGTGGAGAAGCCAACACAAAAACTACCATTTGTGCATGGCTAAAGGCTGTGGTGATCTTGTAGCATCCTGGGCACTTCACATCCATGCAGTAGGAATCGGGGCTCTGCACCAGGCGCTTCTTCTTGTGTTTCCTCTTCTCTTCTGGAGAGGGATGAAGGAGACCCTTGTGAGAGGCATGTTCTCGTGGGGAGGTCATCACCGCCAGAAAGTGATGTTTTCTTTATACACATCCCATTTCCTTCACTGCAGACTGGCTTCCTCTGCTTATTCATAGAAGTGGCATCCCCGAACTTCAGATGACTTATGGCTTTGATTTGCTGTGCTGAACCTCCTACTCTGACAGGCAATGGCTTTTTACCCTGGAGCCTCCTTTCTTCTCAACTCAAGTCTTTGTCTTTTGGTTTAAGTTATCATTCTTCAGGCATTTGGAGGATTGCTATGGTCTTGACAGGTATCCTCCAAAGGCCCATGTGTTAAAAATATGGTCCCCAGCCCATAGTGCTATCAGGAGGTCATGGGGCCTTTAAGAAGTGGGACCTAGTAGAAGATCTTAGGTCTTTGGAGGTGTGTCCTCAAAGGTGGTAGCAGGAATCCAGCCCCTTTCCTTTCTCTTAGCATCCCAGCTGCCAAGAACTAAGAATCTGGCTCCACCACATGCTTCCTACCCTGACAAACTGCCTTGCTCAAGGCACAAAAGCAACAGGGCTAACTGATTATGGACTGAAACCTCTCAAACTGAGAGTCAAGATAAACCTTTCTTCTTTTTAAGTTGATTATCCTAGAAATTTTGTTACAGTAATGCAAAGCTGACTAACACAAGGGGGTTATTTCAGTCTGCAGTTGCTAAATTTGGTTCAAGTGGCTACCTGGGAAATAACTCATTATCACACCAAGAGAGCTTGGTAAACATGATTTCTGATTTTATTGTTATTTCCTATTTTGACTGTGGTCAAAACAGATTAATTTAGAAAAGAAAGCTGAGCCTAGAGGAAACTGAGTTCACATCACAGATTAAAAAAGAAGATGATGCCAGTAACAACAACTTTAAAAAGTCAGAAAAAAAGAGAAACAAACAAAACCTTGAGTTTCCAAGTTAGCCAACACCTCTATAAAAGGATTTTTAAAATTCAACGAAGGTAAAGAGAATGTTGAACAACTTATCCTTAAGCCTCCTGGTTAACTAAGATTTGAGCATTTGGGAAGCTCTGATTTCTTTTTGTGCTATCAAACTTCCTAATAATGTCCAACCACCTCAACTAAGAAGTGCTGTAAAATTTAAGGATAGAACAAAAAGTTGCTTGCCACTTTCAGTTTAAGCATATCACCTGCTTGAAGCTAGGGTTTAAAGTTTAGAATGTGGAGAAGACAGGCACTTTGCTGATCTGAGACTTTATTGTTTTTTTTTTTTTCCCTCTTGCTGACACCATCACTGGGCCACTATTGGAAGATGGAGGAGAGAAAATGAGACACTGCTCTTGGTTGAGTGGGAGTCAATAGCGGAGGAAGATGGTAGGGGACCACTCACAAACTGCACTCCAATTTTCAAATCTCTGGCCTCTCCATTACAGGACAGACACTCTGGGGCCATCTAGTGGAGAAACATCATTGAAGTAAAACCTCAAGAGGAGCCCAGGTGTGGTCTTGAACAAAAGTCTGAATGCAACTCCAGGAGAATCTGTCTCCTTGAAGGAAGGCCTGAATCTAGGAAAGCAGCTAGCATCATGTGACCCTGCCTCACTCCCTCTGACTACAGCTTCCCCTAGCACTATTCTGAGGTGTGCATCATCTGGTGACCTAGACAGGGTAGAATTTATAAGCAACAGTTATTTTTAAGGATGAACCCATTAGACACAATAAAAATACAGGATTGTATCCATCCAGGGGAAATTATAATATGCTTCTGACTTTCTTATTGACTCTTAATTAGTCCCATATTTCTTTTTTTTTTTTGGTGCTGGGATTGAACCCAAATACATTCTACCTCTGACCTACACTCCCCCCCCAATCCTATTTTATTTTTTATTTTCAAACAGGGTCTTGATAAGTTGCTGAGGTGGGCCTTGAACCTGCAATCCTCCTGTCTCAGACTCCCAAGTACTGGGATTTCAGGTGTGAACCACCATGCCTGGCAAGCTCCACCTATTTTTAAATAAGCTCTTTGGGACTGAAGTTAGGTAGTGAAAGGATTGTTCAGTGGCTTTAAGTTGTTAGGGTACAGCTTTATTTTGACTGATATTTGTGGGGGCTCAGGAACTAGAAGGACTAGAGGCACTTTTCTGTTTCTGAAACTGAAAGCCAGTCCTCCCTGTGATGCCTAGGGCTGGAGAAGACTAAGTTGCAGTACTTGGAAGAGATTTTCCTTAGAAACTGCACCGGTCACGTCTCTCTATTCCTTTTTTACCTCATTTCTTTTACTTGGTAAACTAAATTTGGTTCTAGCAAAGTTGTCCTCAAACATGAACATACATCAGAATCAACGTAGGTCCTGTTAAAATGCAGATTGCTGGGATCTACCCTCAGAGTTTCTGCTTCAGGTAGACCTGGGATAAGGTCCAAGAGATTGCGTTTATTGTAAGTTCCTAGGAGCCAGGCATAGTGGAGTATGCCTATAATCCCAGTACTTAGGAGACTGAGACAATTTAAGGAGACCTTCAGCCATCTAGTGAGACCCTGTTTCAAAAATATAATGGGCTTGCGGTATAGCTCAAATGCCCCTGAGCTCAATCCCCAGTATCATACACACACACACACACACACACACACACACACATACACACACACACACACACACACACGCACATACACACCTTCCCAAGAGATACAGACAGTGTTGTCTGAGCAACTGTACTTTGTAAACTATTGTGGAGAATTAAAGCTTGAAGGTTCACATTTTATTATTTCACTGACTTAATGACAAGATGCAAATATTCTTTCAGTACTCCCCAGGATTCAACAACTTTCTATGGGTAATTCTAATTTAAAAAGGAATTGATCCTCCAAGTGAGATCGTTCACAGAATTCCATTGCATAAGACAGGTAAAAAAAAAAAAAAAGAAAGCTGCTCTGATAAAACGAAGGTGAGGAATGGCTGCTCATCACGGGGATCAATGTCCTTCATGACCCCCATGAGTTTCCACAGCAGATTCTGGGACCACTTCTGCAGAAACTCTAAGCTGTCACCGAGCAGTTGGAAAACCAAAGTGGCTGTTAGTGTGACTGTTGTCCCTGCAGCTCCTATGAAGTTTCTGTATATCAGGCAGCCTTCTGTGTCTAGTCTTAGATACCATTTCCTACAAAATTCTCCTTTTGCACCTCACCAATTTATCCCCTTGGGGAGGGTGGAGGAGAGTTACTATATAAGTATGTGAGTGTGCACTTTTCAGGATAACACTTGATTACAAAACTTGCTTCACAATACTAGTCCATGAGAGATTGGGAATAATATAGAACATCCATAATGCACGAGGAATGTCTTCACATAGCCCCCGTCTCCAGCACTTCCAGGAGGGTGAGCAATGCCACCACATCACCACCACTTCCTACCAACTCCTTAAAAAACTACAGAGCAGGAAATGTTACTGATCCGTCGTGTTATCCGAGAACACCTTTGAACTGCATCCTCCAACTCAACGTTCTCTTTTTCAATAGCCCGATGCTGGTAAAGTGTGGAGCAGAGAGAGTGACAAAGTCAGCTGAGAATTGTCACCACTTGCACACACACGCGCACGTGCTGGGAATTGAACCCAAGGCCATTCTACCTTTGAGTTACACCCCCAGTCCTTATTTTAAGTTTTTTTCTTTGAAGCTGTGTGTGGTGGTGCATGCCTGTAATCACAGTACTTGGGAGGCTGAGACAGGAGGATCACAGGTTCGAGGACAGCCTCAGTAGGTAGTGACACTCTCATCAAACTAGCGAGATGCTGTTTCCAAATAAGAAAATCAGGCTGGGGGTGTAGCTTGAAGGTAGAATGCCTCTGGGTTCAATCCCCAGTACCACAAAAAAAATCTTTTGTCTTTGAAATAGGGTCTCACCAAGTTGCTGAGACTGGCCTTGAACCTGTGATCCTCCTGTCTCAGCCTCCCAAGGTTTACAGGCATGAGCCACCACATCCGGCTCACTTGCAGATATTTTAAGTCACAACTTTTATCAGTTTACCTGTGTGAACATGTAACTCTATGAATATCTATTTAATGTAGACATTTCTCTTTATCTCCTCTCCAAATGAGTCCTTGAATCTAAACCATTAACTCGAAACCAGAAAGTTAGAAGTTTCTGTATTTCTACATGCTGGGCTTGCATTGGAATATAAAACTTGAATCAGTCCTCTTCAGGCTGCAGCGATCTGTGTTACTTTCTGTGGAATAAGAAAATAAGAGGAATAGTCCCATGTTTTTACTGTTGGAGATATAACCCACCACATGACCAAGGACAAATAGACCACCAACCAAAGTAGGTACTTGTGTGTGTGTGTGTGTGTGTGTGTGTGATGCTAGGGATTAAACCCAGGGGCATTCTACCTCTGAGCTACACCCTCAGCCCTATTTTGTTTTTAATTTAGAAACAGGGTCTTGCTAGGTTGCTGAGGGCCTCATTAAGTTGCTGAGGCTGGCCTCAAACCTGCAATCCTGGTGTCTCAGTTTCCCAAGTACTGGGATTACAGGAGTGTGCCACCACGCCCGACTCTCATTTGTTTCTGATTTACCAAGAAAGTAAAGGAGAGTTTCAGAATTTAAAAAAGAAAAAACTGGGAAGAACATCTTCCCTTTTGGCTGCCAATTTTCTTATTTTCATAGATTGTGAATTTCACTGATAATACTTCGTATTATCAATATTCTTTTTTTGGAATTTATATTACTGTCCAAACACCTCTTGTCTGTTTTTAATCTGAACTACAGGAAGGCTCAAATTTAAAATTACTACCATTTATAACATCCACTGGACACCTTGTTGGGTCCCCTTGTTAGCGCCAACACAAAGGAAACTCTGTCAAAGAGGTAAAAAAAAAAATCAGCTAATGTAAAGTGTGGACCCTGAAGTTAACAGTAGGATTAAATGATTAGGTCTAGATCTTACTACACAAAACAAACATAATAAGATTTTGGTGATCCAGGCACAGTGACACATGCCTATAATCCCAGTATTTGGGACACGAGGGTTGCAGGTTCAAGGCCAGCACATAGTAACTTAGTGAAACCCTGTTTCAAAATAAAAAAGGGTCTGGGGGTGCAGCTCAGTGGTAGAATGCCCCTGCATCAGAAAAAAAGAATTAATGGCTCTATTTCATGAGTTGTTCTTGTTAGTATGTATTAAAGTGCATATTCAAAATATACATATAATATCTGTCATTACAATTCCCAGAATATTTTTGTCTATTTATTTTGATTCCTAAGGTTAATTATACCTAAGATGCTGGAAGAGGGATCTAACAATAAAAGGTATCACCCAGATTAAGTTATTGAGGGAACAATATTCAGATGTACATAGAAGAAAATATGATAACATCTTCTTGTTCTCTCCTCCAGCTGCTCAGAAGTTGATGGGAGCGGCCGGGTGTGGTGGCGCACGCTTGTAATCCCAGTACTTTGGGAGGCAGAGACCGGAGGATCCGGGTT
>PVJS01058845.1:0-11669 GCA_004027185.1 Glis glis | reverse complement strand
ACCACGCTGACCCCTCCTCTGTCCTGCACACATGGGGGCTCACCACGCTGACCCCGCCCCCCCGACCCGGTCTCCCCGCGCGCACCCCGCGGCCGGCCCGCAGGCCAAAGCTACTGGACGACGGAGCGCGAAGGCGAGGTGAGGCTGCGGATGAACAAGGACTCGTCTGAAAACGAGACGCCGCTCACCGTACCCGACATGGTCATGGACACAGCCCTCAAGTACGCCAACCACGTCGCGCTCGGCTCCAAGTACAGGAACAGCTGGCACCTGTTCACCTACATCGAGTACTACGAGCTGTGCCGGCTCGCCGCCAAATCCTTCCTCAAGGTACCGCGGGCCGCCCGCGCCTGCGCGCCTCTGCGGGGACCTGCTGCGCCTGCGCGCCTCTGCGGGGACCTGCTGCGCCTGCGCGCCTCTGCGGGGACCTGCTGCGCCTGCGCGCCGCCCCGGACTCCGCTCCCCCGCCCTCCGCCGTCCTGCGCATGCGCGCCCTGGCTCCGCCCCTCCTGCGCATGCGCGCCTCTCTGTATTTCCCGTCTGCGCCCTCGCCTCTCCCCCTCCCCGGCGCCCCTTCTGCGCCTGCGCGGCATGTTTTGCGTGGTTTCTACGAGGCTGCCTGAGAGCCCCCGTTTCAGAGCTGCAGCCATGGGACCCGGGTTCGAATCCGGACCCCGTCCTTGGCCTCTTGTTCCAGCACGAGTTACTTTGCTTTTCTGTGCCTTAGTTGCCATAAGGAAGATAGAGATTTGTGTATAAAATATGTATACCGTATAAATGTTATATATGTAAAATATATTTATATATAGAATGCTTATATATATATAAAATCCATGTTTTTATATTATACATGCATGAAATACATATTTTATATATTATATATAATGTATAATATAAATAATATATGGATGCTGTTATATATTACATATGCAATATATGATATGAAGTATATGTTTTATATGTACATATATAAGTACACATTATGCATATATGTCATATATTAATATATGTGCTTTTTTAAGTTAGTGGGGCATGAACCCAGGAACAGTCTATCTCTGAACTACATCCCCAGTCCTGTTTATTTTGAAACACTAAGTGGCCCAGGCTGAACTTGAACTTGGGATCCTTTTGCCTCAGCCTCTGGAGTAGCTGGGATAACAGCCACTGTGGTCAGGCTATATTGGTACATTTTATATATGAAATGTATTATGCTTTATATGCTATATAAAGTATACATATATATACATACATATATATATATATTTTAAAAATTTTTTTACTTTGGTTGCTGAGGGTCTAAGTTGCTGAGGCTGGTCTAGAACCTGAGATCCTCCTATTTCAGCCTCCCAAGTACTGGGATGACAGGCGTGCGCCACCAGGCCCAGCTTGGGGAAATATTTAAAGACTAGGAAAACAGTCGAGATGTTTGGGTTTGCACGTGGAAGGCCAGCTGTGGTAACGAATGCTGAGGGTTGCCCTAATCTTGTAGGATATTTAGGCATAAGAATGTCCAAAGGGGAGACCGACCGGGCGTGGTGGCGCACCCTTGTAATCCCAGTACTTGGGAGGTGGAGACCAGAGGATCCCAGTTCCCGGCCAGCCTCAGCTACTTAGTGAGGCCCTCGGCAACTTCGTGAGACCTGGTTTCAAAATAAAGTATAAAAAATAGGGCCAGGGATGTAGCTCAGAGGTAGGAAGTCAGGCTCTGGGTTCAATCCCCGGTACTGCAAAAAAAAAAGAATGTCCAAAGGGTATTTTGCTTGTCTTCTTTTATTTTTTTTTATTCTTGTGGTACTGGGGATTGAATCCAGGGGCATACACCCCCAGCCCTGCTTTATTTTTTATTTGGAAACAGGGTCTCACTAAGTTGCTGAGGGTCTTGCTAAGTTGCTGAGGCTGGCCTCGAACCTGTGATCCTCCTGTCTCAACCTCCCAAGTACTGGGATGACAGGTGTGTACCACCGCGCCCTGATCAGAACATTCTTGGTGGTGGACACGGTCCTGGTCACTGGGGGGTGCTGAGCAACACCCCGGGTCTCCGTCTACTCCATGCCAGTGGTATTCCGTCCCTCAAGCTGTGACAACCCAGACTGTCTCTGGGTGTTCCCAAATGTCCCCCGAGGGGCAGACAGCCCCTGGTGGTAGCTTGTCATGAGGGAGGGGTTATTTTATCAGAGAAAAAATGGACAAATGGTCCGCAGCATAGAGGGAACCCCAACTCCTGAGCCCGAGGCTCCCGGACAGGCGGGCGACCTTGCAGTGACCTTGGGGTGACCTCTGGATGACATCGGCGCCTCTCTGGGCCTCACAAGGACATCCTTCCTCCAGCTGGGCCTAGAGCGTTTCCACGGCGTGGGGATCATGGGGTTCAACTCGGCCGAGTGGGTCATCGCCAGCATTGGCGCCATCATGGCGGGGTAAGAGTGCGGGGTCTTGCCCTTGAGTCTCTGGGTCAGGAAGCCATCAGCCCGGCCCCTCTTAGACGGCTGGGGTGTCCTGCAGAGTCCCTGGACAGGACACAGACCCTGACACCCGGTTAGTCTCCGCCCAGTGGAATTTGTCAACAACCCAGTCCTGAGCACGCACAACTCACCCTTCTAGACCGTCTCTGCCAGCAAACTCATATACAACCTGTGAAGCCCAACTCTCAGGGCCCCGCCTCCGGGGAAGCCTTCCCTACTTCCCACTCCTCAGGATTCCCCAGCACTGAGTCCTCCGCACCCACCCAGATTGGAGGACGGGGCCCAGTCCCCGGTCATCCCTGAGTCCCACCTTCAAACAGGATCGGGCTGGGTGTGGTGGCACACACTTGTAATCCCAGTACTTGGAAGGCTGAGACAGGAGGATCACAGGTTCGCAGCCAGCCTCAGCTACTTAGTGAGGCCCTCCACAACTTAGTGAGACCCTGTTTCAAAATAAAGAATAAAAAATAGGGCTGGGGGTGTAGCCCGGAGGTAGAATGCCCCTGGGTTCAATCCCTGGTACCGCCAAAAAATAAAAATAAAGACAGGGTCAGGCTGTGGGGGTCTCCCAAACACTGTGCGGTTCCCCCAAGCGCACTTCCACAGGCCTGCAGCTCCTGGCTTCTGCTTGCAGGGGCTTCTCTGTTGGCCTCCTGTGCACCAACTCCCCGAAAGCCTGCCAGGTCATCGCCGAGAACTCAGAGATGGACGTCTTCGTGGTGGACAATGACAAGCAGCTGCAGAAAGTCCTTCAGGTGAGAGGCGCCCGGGGCCAGAGGGCACACCTGGCGGGCAGGGCACAGGCAACTGTAGTGGCACACGCCTGTCATCCCAGTACTTGGGAGGCTGAGACCAGAGGATCTCAGGTTTGAGGCCAGCTGGCCCCTAGCAATTTAGTGAGGCCCTCCGCAACTTAGTGAAACCCTCTTTCAAAATAAAAAATAAGCAGGGCACAGTGGCACATGCTTGTAATCCCAGTACATGAGAGACTCAGAGAGGAGGATCACAGGTTCAAAGCCAGCCTTGGCAACATAGCAAGGCTCTCAGCAACCTAGTGAGACCCTGTTTCAAAATGAAGAATAAAAAATAGGGCTGGGGGTGTAGCTCGGAGGTAGAATACCCCTGGGTTCAATCCTTAGTACCACAAAAAATAAAACAAACAAACAAATAAATAAATAAAAAATAAACAGGGCCGGGGGTGTAGCTCAGAGGTAGAACACTCTTGGGGTCAATCCTAGTACCAAAAAGTAAAAATAAAAATTGAAGCTCAAGCCAGGCGTTGTGGCTCACACTTGTAATCCCAGTACTTGGGAGGCTGAGACAGGAGGATGGCAGGTTTGAAGCCAGCCTCGGCAACTTAGCGAGGCCCTCCACAACTTAGTGAGACCCTGTTTCCAAATAAGAAATAAAATCAGGCTGGGGGATGTAGCTCAGAGATAGAATGCCTCTGAGTTCAATCCCCAGTGTCACAAAAAAAAAAAAAATGAAGTTCAGCAAACCGTGTGCCCACCATCCCATGGTTGTACAAGAGCCGGGCATTCTGGTTTTGCCATCTGTATGGATGGGCCAGTCTCTGGGACTGGGGCAGTGCCCCTGCACTGTGGTCCCTCATACCTGTGCCCACCGCCCCTGAAGCTCCATCTCCAATGGTCCAAAACACCTGGCCACACAATTTAGAGAAAGAGAGATTTACTTGCTCACAATTCTGAAGATTTCAGGGGTTCAGTCCATGTTAGGCTGGGTGGAGTCGGCAGAGCTCGGGGCATGGCGGCGGGAGGCAAAGAGAGGGAGAGAACAAGTCCTCTGCTGTCATATCACGGAGGGAGGCCAGAAGCAAGAGAGCAAGCAAGGGGATTAAGGACACAAGCACAGTCCTCAAGGCCACACCCTCAGAGACCCACCTTCTCCAGCCACACCCCACCTGCCTCAGTGACCACCCAGTGGATCCATTACAGTGGAATTATCCACTGATGAGACAACAATCCCCCTGATTTATCAACTTTGAACATCAATATATGAGCTATTTCAGGGGGCATTCTATTTGGGGGGTGGTACTAGGGATTGAACCCAGGGGCATTGTACCTCTGAGCTACACCCCTAGCCCTGTTTATTTTTTGAAATAGGGTCTCACTAAGTTACTGAGGGTCTCCCTAAGCTGCTGAGGTTGGCCATGAACCTGCAATCCTCCAGTCTCAGCCTCCCAAGTACTGGGATTATAGTCGTGCACCACCATGCCTGGCCCCCCTCCCCAAAATTTTTTTTTGCAGTACCGGGGATTGAACCCAGGGGCATTCTACCTCCACGCTACACCCCCGGCCCTATTTTTTAATCCTTTATTGAAACCGGGTCTCACGAAGTTGCGGAGGGCCTCACTAAGTAGCTGAGGCTGGCTCTGCCTCCCAAGTACTGGGATTACAAGCGTGCGCCACCACGCCTGGTCCAAAAATTTTTTAAAAAGGAGAACAACACTAGGGCCCCCCATCACCTTGCGGGGAAGGGCCGGGCAGCAGGGTGGCCCGCCTGTGTGTCCCGTGAGTCCCAGTGGTATCGTGCAGATCCAGAGCTACCTGAAGCACCTCAAGGCCATCATTCAGTACAAGGAGGAGCTCCAGACGGAACAGCCGAATCTGTACACGGTACTTCCCGCCAGGGTCAGGGGTCAGGGGTCAGGCCGGGAGCCCCCAGCATCCCCAGCCCGGAGCCGTGTCTGTGGGGTCGTGAGGGACACGGGGACCCACCCTGGCTGCTCCACAGTGGAAGAGATTTCTGGAGCTGGGAGAGGACGTCTCGGATGAGAGACTGGACCGGGTCATCGACTCCCAAAAGCCAAACCAGTGCTGCGCCCTGGTGTACAGCCCGGGCACCTCGGGCTCCCCGAAGGTCATGATGCTCAGCCACGACAATGTGAGTGTGACCGGTGTCCCGCCTGGGCGCCCCCCCCCCGAGGGCCACCACGCCCAGCCTGGGCAGTGAGTGAGGGGCCCGGCCGCCCGTCCCCAGATCACCTGGACCACAGCGGCAGTGGTGCAGAGCCTCAGTTACAAGTGTCCCCCCGAAGGGCAGGAGGTCCTGGTCAGCTACCTGCCGCTCAGCTACATCGGGGCCCAGATCTTCGACATGTGGGTGGCCATCTCGGTGGCCGGGGCGCTGTACTTCGCACCCCCGGAGGCCAGCAAAGTGGGCGTGGTCCCCCGGCCTCCCGGCGCAGTGAGTGGGGGAGCCGCTGGGGGGCTGCAGGGGTGGGGGGGCTCGACCCAGAACGGGACCTCGCCCTGCACCCCACCGGCCCACTGTCTTTCTGCTCTCCCGTCTCTGGGCCTCAGTTTCCCCATGTGTGAAACAAAAGGGGTGGAGCAGGCAGATGATTAATGAATTAAAAAGTTTATCTGAGCCAGGCATGGTGGGGCACGGCACGCCTATCATCCCAGGACTTGGGAGGCTAGGACCGGAGGATCGCAGGTTTGAGGCCAGCCTCAGCAACTGAGTGAGACCCTGTTAAAAAAAAAATAGGGCTGGGAGTACGACTTGGAGGTAGAATGCCCCTAGGTTCAATCCTCAGTGCCACAAAAATAAATAAATAAAATAAAATATTGGGGGTGTAACTTGGAGGTAGAATGCCCCTGGTTTCAAACCCAGTACTACAAAAGAAAAAGAAAAGAAAGACAAGACAAGCAGAGCGTGGTGGCACATGTCTGTAATCCCAGGATTTGGGAGGCTGAGACAAGAGGATTACAGGTTTGAGGCCAGCCTCAGCAAGTAGTGAGACTCTCAGCAACCTAGCAAGACCCTGTTTCAAAATAAAAATAAAAAGGGCTGGGGGTGTAGCTCAGAGGTAGAATGCCCCTGGGCTCAATTCCCACACACACAAAAAAGTTTTTCTGTAGTGAAGATTGAACCCAGGGGCATTCTACCTCCCAGCTACACCCCCAGCCCCTACCTCCCTTCCTTCCTCCCTCCCTCCCTTCCTTTCTTTCATTCTTTCGATTGAACCCTGGGATGTTCTACCTTCGAGCTATAACCCCAGCATTTTTTAAATTTTATTTTGAAATGGGGTCTTGCTAAGTTGCTGAGGCTGGTCTTGAACCTGCAAGCCTCCTGTCTCAGCCTCCCAAGTACTGGGATGACAGGCGTGCACCACTGCATCAAGCTTAACTAATTAGTTTTTTTTGTGTGTGTGGTACTGGGGATTGAACCCAGGGTCATTCTACCTCTGAGCTACACCCTCAGCCCTATTTTATTTTTATTTTGAAACCGGATCTCGCTGGGCTGATAAGAGTCTCACTACTTGCTGAGGCTGGCCTCGAACCTGTGATCCTCCTGTCTCAGACCTCCCAAGTACTGGGATGACAGGTGTGCACCACCACCACGCCCGGCTTACATTTTTTGTTTTGAAACAGGGTCTCTGTCTTTGTCTCTCTCCATGTATCTGTTCATGTCTCTCTCTCTTCCTAGCTCCCACTCTCTGTCTCTGTGTCTCCTTCTTTCTAAATCTGTCTCTCCTTCCCTCTCTCTTTATTTCTCTCTCTCTGTCCTCTTCTCTCTCTCCATCTTCCTCCGTGTGTGTGTGTGTGTGTGTGTGTGTGTGTGTGTGTGTGGCACTGGAGATTGAACCAGGGGTATTCTACCTCTGAGCTACACTCACTTCCAGCCCTATTGTTTATTCTTTATTTTGTTTTTTTGTTTGTTTGTTCTGCGGTACCGGGGATTGAACCCAGGGGCATTCACCGAGCTCCACCCCCAGCCCTATTTTTTATCCTTTATTTTGAAACAGGGTCTCACGAAGTTGCCGAGGCCTCACTAAGTAGCTGAGGCTGGCCGCGAACCTGGATCCTCCAGTCTCAGCCTCCCAAGTACTGGGATGACAAGCGTGCGCCTGTCATCCTCTCTGTCTCTTTTTCTTTCTCTCTCCCACCCTCCCTGTTGGTTTCTCTTTCTCTTCTCCCTCCCTCCCTCTCTTTCTCTCCCTTGTCTCTGTCTCCTGCTGTCTTTTTTCTTCCTTCTTCTTTCTCTTCCCCTTCCTTCCTCCCTTGTCCCCTCTCTCCCCTCCCTGTCCCCTTCTCTTCCCAGGCCCTCAGCTGGCCACTCCTCGCTGCACTGCCGTGTCCCCGAGCACAGGCTGGTGGCAGCAGGAGCTGTGGCTCTGGTGGTGGCCCTGCACCCCCCGTCCGGCCCCTGGCCACCATCCTGGGTCTCCGCCGTCCGTCCGTCTGTCCGCAGGGCTTCCTGATGGACATGCTGCGGGAGGTGCGGCCCACCACCTTCTACGGCATCCCGTGGGTGTGGGACCGCATGCTGGACAGCATCAAGAGCAGCCAGCTGGACTCCTCGGCCTTCCGGAGGAGGCTGGACCGGTGGGCCATGCAGCTGGGCCTCCACACCAACAAGAAGCGCATGTTCGAGTGAGGCTGGGCTGGGGGCACGGGGTGGGCAGGCCGGGGCTATTTTTTATCCTTTATTTTGAAACCGGGTCTCACGAAGTTGCGGAGGGCCTCACTAAGTAGCTGAGGCTGGCCTCGAACCCAGATCCTCCGGTCTCCGCCTCCCAAGCACTGGGATTACAAGCGTGCGCCACCATGCCTCTGCTTCTGAAGGCAGGTGAACCCCCCGCTGTGCTTCCGCCTGGCCAAGAGGCTGACCTTCGACCGCGCCAAGAGGCTCCTGGGCCTGGACCACTGCCAGCAGTTCTTCAACATGGGGCTGGGGCTCCCCAGGACCACCCTGGACTTCTTCCTCAGCCTGGACATCCACATCTTCGAGCTGTACGGCCTGTCTGAGAGCACGGGCATCCACACTCTCTCCAGCCCCCAGGCCTTCCGGCTGCTGAGGTGGGTCCCTGAGGGCCACCGCACACCCCACAACCTCTCCCGGGGACCTGCAGGTTGGGTTCCTTTGATTTTCTTTTCTTTTTTTCTTTTGTGGTACTGGGAGTTGAACCCAGGGCTGTTCTACTTCTGAGCTATATCCCCAGCCCTAGTTTATTGTTTATTTTGAGACAGAGTCTTGGTAAGTTGCTGAGGCTGATCTTGAACCTGTGATCCTCCTGTCTCAGCCCCCTCTGTGCTGGTATGATAGGCTTGCGTCACCGTGCCTGGCTTCAGGGTTCCTGAGTGCAGTCTGTCACCCCACCTGTCTCCCCCCCTGTAGGGAACACGTGTCCCACAGCACACGACCTGTTCCTATTTGTGGGGGTGACCTGAAGCCCCTTCATCCTTGTGTTTTGATTAGACAACTTTTTTTTTTTTTTTGGCGGTACCGGGGATTGAACCCAGGGGCGTTCTACCTCCGCGCTACACCCCCGGCCCTATTTTTTATACTTTATTTTGAAACCGGGTCTCACAGAGTTGCAGAGGGCCTCACTAAGTAGCTGAGGCTGGCCGTGAACCCAGATCCTCCAGTCTCCGCCTCCCAAGTACTGGGATTACAAGCGTGCACCACCACGCCCGGCTAGAAAACTTTTTTTTGTGTGAGATACTGGGGATGGAACCCAGGGGCATTCTACCTCCAAGCTACACCCCCAGCCCTATTTTACTCTTTTATTTAATTAATTAATTAATTAATTATTTATTTATTTATTTATTTGCAGTACTGGGGATTGAACCCAGGGGCATTCTAGCTCCGAGCTACACCCACGGGGAAACCCTCAACAGTAGTCTCTTTTCCCAAAAGGTGTCTTGAGTTGGACCCTGTCCTGCTGGGTCCCCTGGGCTGGACCTTGGCACTTTCTTTGCACCTCTGTGTCTGTGCCTTAAGAGACCCTAGGAGCCAAGCGAAAGCCAGGGAACTTAGGGCTCGAGTGGTTTTGTGGGTGAAAAGAAGAGGGGCCCTGAGTAGAGTCCCTGCCCTGGTGGGGGACTGTGTCCAGCCACGTCTAACACCTGCTTCCTGCCCACCCACCCAGCTGTGGGAAGGAGCTCCCCAACTCCTACACGAAGATGAGGGAGGAAGACGAGGAGGGCATCGGGAACATCTACATTTGGGGCCGGAACGTCTTCATGGGGTATCTCAACGACAAGGAGGGCACTCAGAAGAAAATAGACAGCTACGGCTGGATGTACACGGGGGACCTGGGCTTCTTGGATGTCGACAACTTCCTCTATGTCATGGGCAATGTTAAGGGTGAGTGAGACAGGGCTGGGCCCCACAGGGCTGCCATGAGCAGCAGCGCAGGTTGCACACCACGCAAGGCCCAGGGAGGTCTGAAGTCTAGCTTGGAAGAAGGGGCCTGGCCTCCACCCCTGCCAAGTGGGCTGCACTGGGACAGTGTCTCCTTCCACAGGCACCAACTTGAAACAACTTCCCAGAAACAAACGTTTCCCTCCCCCTCCCCACAGATATCATCACACTCAGTTCTGGCGAGACGATCAACCCCAACCCCATTGAGATGCGGGTGAAAACGCTCATCCCCATAGTCCGCTACGTCATGGTGGTGGGCCAGGACGCCCCGTACTTGTGCGCTCTCCTCACGCTAAAGGTGCCATGGGACCGTCTCGGAGCCTTGGGACATCTGGGGGTGGGGTTGGTCACGTAGGAGGGGCTGTCCTGTTGTAAGATGAGGAAACTGAGGCGCAGAGACCAGGGTGGCTTGTTAGTCACGTGGCATGGAGTTGCACATCCAGATCCAATCCCTAGCTTGGTGGGGTGCGGAGAGTAGGGTTTCCACCTCTTAGCATCAAAGGAGCCTGGGCTCTAATATATAGTGTCAAAGGAGCCTGGCCTCTATCATATAGAGTCAAAGGAGCCTGGCCTCTATAACATAGCGTCAAAGGAGCCTGGCCTCTATCATATAGAGTCAAAGGAGCCTGGCCTCTATCACATAGAGTCAAAGGAGCCTGGCCTCTATCACATAGCATCGAAGGAGCCTGGCCTCTATCACATAGCGTCGAAGGAGCCTGGCCTCTATCGCATAGCATCGAAGGAGCCTGGCCTCTATCATATAGCGTCAAAGGAACCTGGCCTCTATCGCATAGCATCGAAGGAGCCTGGCCTCTATCATATAGCGTCAAAGGAACCTGGCCTCTATCGTATAGTGTCATCCTATCGTGTAGCGTCAAAGGAGCCTGGCCTCTATCGCATAGCATCAAAAGGGCCTGGCATCTAACAAATAGTGAGAAAGGAGCCTGGGCTCTATCACATAGTGTCAAAGGAGCCGGACTTGATCATGTATCATCAAAGGAGCTGTCTTTTATGATGTAACCCAGCATTTCTCAGTGTAGGTGGGGGCCATTGCTTTAGGGGTGCCGAGTTTGGGATGTTACATGCACTCTGGCCTAAGGGAGGATGGCCTTTTGGATCCCAGAAATGTGGCCTACTGAGCTGGCTGTGCAGAGAAGAAAATCCCTGTGCTCTGCCAGGCTCCCCTTGCTCTGGGCAGAGGGCCACACTGTGCACAGGGGCAGTCCCCTCCCTCCTTACTGGAGGTGGCCAGGACCCTAGTCATGGAATGAGCAGGTCAGTTTTGGGCATGTCCCTCCCAGGCAGGACTTCTGTTTTCCCTTCTGGACAAGGGAGCTGCGGCCCCCGGCCCTCACAGAGTTTACATTCGAGTGACATGCAGTCAGCAACGGTGGTGGGTGCGGAGGCTGTCCGCGCGGCAGCCTGACCCCGCCCCCTCCGCAGTGCCAGATCAACTCAGACACGGGGGAGCCTCGGACGGCGCTAACCAGCGAGGCTGCAGCCTTATGCAGGAAGCTCAAGAGCCACTCCACCAGGATCACGGACATCCTCCACGGCCACGACCCCATCATCACTGACTTCATCAACCAGGGCATGGAGGCGGTCAACGCGGAGGCCCCCTCAGAGAGCGCCAAGATCATCAAGTGGGCCATACTGGACACGGACTTCTCCGTAGGTGGCGGCGAGCTGGGTGAGTGGGGCAGGCAGTGGACACGGGAAGGGGTCCTGGCCAGGCCCCTGTGTCCCACGGGCTCTGGGCTTGGGCTGACTGTGAGCGATGGGCCGTCTGGGGACTTGTCATATTGCCGGGTCCCCACCTCTGCATTTTTTTTTTTTTGTGGTACTGGGGATGGGACCCAGGGGCATTCTACCTCCGAGCTACACCCCCGGCCCTATTTTTTATACTTTATTTTGAAACAGGGTCTCACTAAGTTGCAGAGGGCCTCACTAAGTAGCTGAGGCTGGCCGTGAACCTGGATCCTCCGGTCTCTGCCTCCCAAGTACTGTGATTACAAGCATGCGCCACCACGCCCA
>PVJS01058844.1:0-11671 GCA_004027185.1 Glis glis | reverse complement strand
TTTATACTTTATTTTGAAACCGGGTCTCACAAAGTTGCGGAGGGCCTCACTAAGTAGAGAGAGAGACAGGGAGAGAGAGAAAGAGAGAGAGAGAGCTGAGGCTGGCCGCGAACCCGGATCCTCCAGTCTCCGCCTCCCAAAGTACTGGGATTACAAGCGTGCGCCACCACGCCGGCGAACTCACCCATCTTGACAAGCATTCTACCATGAGCTACACTCTCGTATCTTTGAAAACATAAATGCTAGCTGAGTGCGGTGGCACATGCCTGGAATCTCAGTACTTGGGAGGCTGAGACAGGAGGATTGCAGGTTCAAGACCAGTCTCAGCAATTTAGCGAGACTCACAGCAACCTAGGGAGACTCTGTTTCAAAACAAAACAAAATAATAAAATAAAATTAAAAGGACTGGGGGGCATAGCTAGAAGGTAGAATGCCCCTGGGTTCAATCCCTAGTACAAAAAGAAAGAAAGAAAACATAAATCCTATCATACTGTATATGTTACTTTAATAACTGCAGGGTTTTTTGTTTGTTTGTTTGTTTGGTACTGGGGATTAAATCAGGGCACTCGACCACTGAGCTATAGCCTCAGTCCTTTTTATTTTTGTTTGTCTGTTTGTTTGTTTATGGTACTGGGGATGGAACCCAGGGGCATTCTACCTCCGAGCTATACCCCCAGCCCAATTTTATTCTTTTATTTTGAAACAGGGTCTCACTAAATTGCAGAGGACCTCACTAAATTGCTGAGACTGGCCGTGAACCTGCGATCCTCCTGTCTCAGCCTCCCAAGTACTGGGATTACGGGTAGGTACCACTGCTCCCAACTCAGCAGTTTTTAAGGTAGTGTTGACTAATCTTAAAAATAAATCCTGCTGGTGACACACACCTATAATCCCAGCTACTCAGGCGGCTGACGCAGGAGGATGGCAAGTTTGAGGCTACCTTGCGCAACTTAGAGAGACTCTGTCTCAAAATAAAAAAAAGTTTTTTTTGCAGCACTGGGGATGGAACCCAGGGGCATTCAACCTCTGAGCTACACCCCTAGCCCTATTTTTTATTCTTTATTTTGAAACAGGGTCTCACTAAGTTGTGGAGGGCCTCACTAAGTAGCTGAGGCTGGCCGCGAACCCAGATCCTCCAGTCTCAGCCTCCCAAGTACTGGGATTACAAGCGTGTGCCACCACGTCCGGCTTAAAATAAAAATTTAAAAAGGGGTGGGAGCTGGACATGGTGACACATGCCTGTAATGGCAGTACTTGGGAGGCCGAGACAGGAGGATCACAGGTTCAAGGACATCCTCAGCAACGTAGTGAGTCTTTCATCAACCTAGCAAGACCCTGTTTCCAAACAAAACAATAATAATAAAAAAAAGGGCTGAGGTATAGCTCGGAGGTAGAATGCCCCTGGGATCAATCTCCAGTACCCTCCACACACATACACACACAGGGTTGGGGATGTAGCTCAGTGGTAGAGTGCTTGCATGTGGGAGGCCCTGGGTTCTATTCCCAGTAACATACACACACACACACACACACACACACACACACACACGAATTAATTATTTATTTTTGCAGTGTTGTGATGGAACCCAGGGCCTCACACATGCTACGTCTCCCAGCCCTAGATATAATTTTTTAGAAGAGTTTTAGATTTACAAAAAAAAATTTGAGCAGTTAGTGCAGAAAGTTTCCATATGCCCTGCACCCACTTTCCCCTACTATTAACACCTTACGTTAGTATGTTACAGTTAATGAACCAGAGTCGGGCGTGGTGGCACACCCCTGTGATCCCAGTACTTAGGAGGCTGAGACAGGAGGATGGAAGGCTCGAGGACAGCCTTAACAACACAGTGAGACTCTCAGGGGGCGCCTGACTCTCGTGGGCTCTCTCCCTGGTCACTTCCCCCTCCAGGGTTTTACTCCAAATAAAGGCTGTTCTGGTCTATCAAGCAATGTGTCCCTTTTACCCCTATATTTTCTAACACCTATAATCCCAGTACTTGGGAGGCTGAGACAGGAGGATTGCAGGTTTGCCACCAGCCTCAGCAACTTAGCAAGACTCAGCAACTTAGACCCTGATTCAAAACAAAAAAATAAAAAGGGGCGGAGGTATAGCTCAGAGGTAGAATGCCCCTGGGTTGAATCCCCAGTAAAAAAAAAAAAAGGCTAGGGGTGTAGCTCAGAGGTTGAATCCTCAGTTTAATCTTCAGTATTAAAAAAAATATTGAACTAGCTAAAGTTTAGTTTATTAAGAAATGGTAGCTGGGTGTGGTGGCACACGCTTGTAATCCCAGTACTTGGGAGGCTGAGACAGGAGGATCGCAGGTTAAAGGCCAGCCACAGCTACTTAGTGAGGCCCTCCGCAATTTAGTGAGGCCCTGTTTCAAAACAAAGAATAAAAAATAGGGCTGGGGTTGTAGCTCAGAGGTAGAATGTCCCTGGGTTCAATCCCCAGTACAAAAAAAAAAAAAAGGTTGGGGGTATAGCGCAGAGGTTGAATCCTCAGTTTAATCTTCAGTATTAAAAAAAAATATAATGAACTAGCTAAAGTTTAGTTTATTAAGAAATGGTAGCCGGGCATGGTGGCGCACACCTGTAATCCCAGTACTTGGGAAGTTGAGCCCGGGGGATCCAGGTTCATGGACAGCCTCAGCTACTTAGTGAGGCCTTCTGCAACTTAGTGAGACCCTGTTTCAAAATAAAGAATAAAAATTAGGGCTGGGGGTGTAGCTCAGAGATAGAATGCCCCTGGGTTCAATCCCCAGTACCACAAAAAAAAAAAAAAAAGAAATGGTTAGGTTTATTAACTGAAGTCCATAGTTTATTCAGACTTTCTCTGTTTTCCTGAGTTTCCTCTGTTCTCGGAACATGCCCAGGTGCCACATTACTCGAGAGCCATGTCTCCGTAGGTGTCTCTTGACCTTGACAGTCTCTCGGACTTTCTGAGTTCTTGCTGACCTTGACTCTTGAGAAGTACTGGTCAAGTCTCTGGTCGATGCCCTCCTCTGGAATTCGCTTGATGTTTTCCTCATGTTTACACTGGAGTGATGGGTTTGGGGGAGGAAGACCACAGAGATAAATTGTCATTTTTATCACGTCGTCTCAAGAGTGCACGCTGGCAACATGACTTACGCTGTTGCCGTTCACTTTGATCACCTGGCTGAGGTAGTGTTTGTCAGGTTTCTCTGCTGCACTGTTGTTGTTTTTTCTCCTTTTCATTCTGTATTTTTGAAAGGAAGTCACTATTCACAGCCACACTTCAGGAGTAGGGATTTTCGCTCCCCTCCTTGAGGATGAAATGTCTGTATAAATTGTTTGAAATTCTTCTTTGCAAGAGATTTGTTTCCTCTCCCACATTAATTTATTCAATCATTTATATCACTGTGGACTAGTAGATATTCGTTTTATACTTTGAGTTATAGTTCAATAAACTTAATTTACATGGTTGCTCAAATTGCTTCAGGTTTGGCCATTGGGAGAGCTTTTATTTAGCTTCTGTGTCCCACCTCCTCCCTTTTTTTGAAACAGGGTCTTGCTTAGTTGCCCAGGCTGGCTTGGAACTTGGGATTCTCCTGCCTCAGCCTCCCAAGTTACTAGATTTACAGGCGTGCACCACCGTACCCAGCTTAGAATGAAAATTGTTTCATTCAAAACCACAATTGTTAGCCGGGCGTGGTGGCACATGCTTGTAATCCCAGTACTTGGGAGGCTGAGACTGGAGGATCCGGGTTCGCGGCCAGCCTCAGCTACTTAGTGAGGCCCTCCGTAACTTAGTGAGACCCTGTTTCAAAATAAAGAAGAAAAAATAGGGCTGGGGGTGTAGCTCAGAGATAGAATGCCCCTGGGTTCAATCCCCAGTACCACACCCCCCCAAAAAAAACCCCACAATTGTTGAATCTGAAGGAAAAATATTTCAAAAACTTATACTGTATATTATCTTCCTTTGGGGGAAAAAGGATGCTAAGATCTTGGTATCTGGGGATGTAACTTCATGGTAGAGCACTTGCCTGGCATGCTTGAGGCCCTGGGTGTTATCCCCAGAAAACTCCCTCCCTGCAAAAAAAAAATCATAATGTCTTTGAGAGGCAGATTTCCCCTCTTGTGTAACACACACACACACACACACACACACACACACACACACACTACCTATATATATAAAACATTTTATAATTCATTTTATAATTCACACAACCCTGCCCAGGTAGATCTATTACTTCTACTGCACGTATGGGGAAACCAAGCACAGAGAGGTGATATGATGTACCCACCCATATCACACAGGTGAGCTGAAACTAAAATTAAGTTAGTCCACTTAAAGAAACATTTTGTTTTGAGATCTTGGCAAAGAACTGAGAAATACAGCCGGGCATGGTGGTATGTACCTATATCATCCTAGCTACTCAGGAGGCTGAGACAGGAAGATCGCAAGTTCAAGGTCAGCCTGGGCAACTTAGCAAGACACTGTCTCAAAATAAAATAAAACTAAGGGCTAGGGTTTCGCTCTGTGGTAGAGTGCTTGCCTGGCATCTGTGAGATCCTGGGTTCAATCCCCAATACTACCAAAAAAAACAAAAACTGGGAAATAAAAAGATTAATAGTTGACAGCACCCCCTCCCCATTTCCTAGAGCCTTTCTCTCCAGCATAATGATCAGATTAGGCAGGAGATTGAACTTGTGTTTAAGAAAAACATTCCCAGGTGGAGCAGGCTGAGACTTCTCCCTTAACTCTCTCCCTTCCTACTAGTACCTCTGCCATGTAAAAGTAGAAATGTGTTCTTCGGCTGTTTCCTAAAGCCAGACGAGGGGTTCCATCTCAAGCACCCATAGAGCTGGGCAGGTCAAGCGACGGAGCATAGCAGGGCAGGTAGGAGAAAAGCCACAGCACAAGTGTCATGATGAATAGTGGCTGCCACACAGCCTCAGCACATCCACCACCCAGCAGGAGGGCGGCCTGCTTGTTTACAAGTAGGCTGCAGATGGGGTGTTGCCATAGCTTCCTGATTTTTCATGAGAAGCAGAAAAGCCCTGAGCAGGACACGACTATGGACTCAGCCTCTAGGGTACTTAGTGTTGTTTTGTTTTGCTTTTTTTTTTTTTGGCACTGGGGATTGCACCCAGGGGCATTCTACCTCTGAGCTATACCCCCAGCCCTATTATTTTTTTTATTTTTAAACAGGGTCTTACTAAGTTGCGGATGGCCTCACTAAGTTGCTGAGGCTGGCCGCGAACCTGTGATCCTCCTGTCTCAGCCTCCCAACTGCTGGGATTTCAAGCATGCGCCACCATGCCTGGCTTTGTCTGACTTTTGAGCTAATGTTTACTCATGATTGTTCTAGGCACTGGTTTTGCTCAAAGTTATTTGGGTGACACTATCCATGCCTTCTTTCAACGGCCACTTACTGCATTTAATTTTCATTTAGGAAACATCTATTGAACACATTACAGATGTTCTGGACCAATGATATAGAGATAACTAATCTAAGTAGGGTTGCCCAACCTGTGTGGAGTGGCTTAGCCTGGGACATATTATTAAGTGATGATCCTCATTCCCTATAATGTAAATATTTATTGTGCTCCAATTGTGCTAATTATGAGGGACACTTTGATGACTGACATATGCCCCTATCTCAGGTTACTTCTTGTTAGTCAATTGTTCCAGGTAAGGTAGAAAGATGATGCACAGTAAGGATTTTTTTTTATAGTGGAGATTGAACCCAGGGCATTCTACTTCTAAGCTACATCCCAAGCCCTTTTAATTAATTAATTAATTTTTGGTGCTGGGGATTGAACCCAGGGGTATTCTACCTCTGAGCTACACCCCCAGCACTTTTTTTTTTTTTTGCGGTACCGGGTATTGAACCCAGGGGCGTTCTACCTCCGCGCCACACTCCCGGCCCTATTTTTTTTTATACTTTATTTTGAAACCGGGTCTCACGAAGTTGCGGAGGGCCTCACTAGGTAGAGAGAGACAGAGAGACAGAGAGAGAGAGCTGAGGCTGGCCGCGAACCCGGATCCTCCGGTCTCCACCTCCCAAAGTACCGGGATTACAAGCGTGTGCCACCACGCCTGGTGTTATTTTTTATTTTGAAACAGGGTCTTGCTAAATTGCTGAGGCTAGCCATGAACCTGCAACCCTTCTGTCTCAGCCTCCCAAGAACTGGGATTACAGGCATGTGCCACTGTGCCGGGCAAATGGTGTTTGTTTTGTTTTTGCAGTACTGAGGATTGAACCCGGGGTCTCGCACATGCTAGGCAAGTGCTATATCATTGAGCTACATCTCTCGTCCACTAATTTTTTTTAATTTTGAAACAGGGTTTTACTAAATTACTGAGGGTCTTGCTGAGTTGCTGAGAATGACCTCAAACCTGTGATCCTCCCATGTCAGCCTCCCACGTACTGAGATTACAGGCATGTGTCACCGTGCCCAGCTTCCAGACACAGTAAGGATTTAAAACATTATTTAGAGCTGGGTGTGGTGGTACATGCCTGTAATCCCAGTGCTTGGGAGGCTGAGACAGGAGGATCAAAGGTTTGAAGCCAGCCTTAGTAACTTAGCAAAGCCGTCAGCAACTTAGCAAGACCCTGTTTCAAAATAAAAAATAAAACAGGGCTGAGGGTGTAGCTCAGTGGTAGAATGCCCCTGGGTTCGACCTCCAATAACACACACACACACACACACACACACACACACACACACACACTTATTTGAGGACTCAGAAATCTTCTTGGAGCCTGGGCAAAACCTGCTTCTCTGGCTGGTATAAATTCTCGCACAGTTCACGTGCACATCCAGGCGAGTACTCTTTGAAGGTGATGATAATGAATTGAGATACGGAAAAACCTAAAACCACTTTCGAGGAGTATGGATGCAGGGTGGGGGAGACTTTAGAAAGAGTCCCTGTGAGAAAAGGCAAAAGGAATTGGGGTTACTAATAACGTATCATGGAGAAAAGAAGGTTAAGGAGAATTTAATAGCCGCCTTCAAATATCTAAAGGCATATTGCTCATGTGTTTTAAACATCAGTTCTTGTCTACTAAGGACAGGACATGAGGGAATTATCTTAAATGGAAGCAGGAGGGACTTAGATTAGATATCAATGGGGAAAAAATAAAACCCAGAGGAACGGACTGTGCGACGCTGGAAGCAACCTGATGTCGAGGAAGGACGTGAGGATTTTAAGGACAGGAGCAGCGGCTGGTTAGCACTGGGGAGGGTGGTATAGGTCCTGGGGCTTCTAAGTCAGTGGTTACAAATTGTATCACGTAGAACAGGTGATTTCACCTTTCTGAGACTCAGTTTCCTCATTCGTTAAATGGGGAAAATAACAACATCTATTTATTGGATTGGTTTGAGGATTAAATTAGACTAGGAATTAGCCCAGGGCCTGGTGCAGAGTGAGGCTGTATCAGTGATGGATGCCATTCATTACTGTTAATCAACTACAGGCTTACCTGGGACAAAACAAAACAAAACACTCTACACATAAACATAAGCTCTCAGTTCAGGTACATCAAACAAATACTGCTGTGTGTTGTGTTGTGGGATTTATAGTCTCACTCACAGATGATATGAACATTCAGATAGTTATAGTCTCACTAACATATGAACATTCAGATAGTTAAATAAATATAAACTTAGTATGATGGATTCAGTGAAGTGGTTAAGAGCATGAAGTCAGTGGAAGATGTGAGCGCTTAGGACAGTGCCTGACAGGCCGGGTGCAGTGGCACACACCTGTAATTCCAGTACTTGGGAGGCCCAGATAGGAGGATGACAGGTTCGGGCCAATTTTAGCAACTTAGTGAGACCCTCAGCAACTTAGTAAGACCCTGTTTCAAAATAAAAAATAAAAGAGGAATTGGGTAGAACATCCCTGGGTTCAGTCCCCAGTACTGGGGTGGGGGGAGAAAAAGCTGCACATGGTGGTGCACACCTGTAATCCCAGCACTTGGGAGGATGAGATAGGAGGATTGTAGGTTCAAGGACAGCCTCAGCAACTTAGGCCCTCTGCAACTTAGTGAGACTCTGTTTCAAAATAAAAAATAAAAGCCGGGCATGGTGGCACATGTTTATAAATCTCAGTATTTGGGAGGCTGAGACAGGAGGATTGCAGGGTCGAAGCCAGCCTCTGCAACTTAGCGAGGCTCTCAGCAACCTAGTGAGACCCTGATTCCAAATAAGAAATAAAATCAGGCTGGGGATATAGCTTGGAGGTAGAATGCCTCTGGGTTCAATTCCCAGTACCAAAAAAATAAAAATAAAATAAAAGGCTAGGGGTGTAGCTCAGAGGTAGAATGCCTCTGGGTTCCATCCCCACCCCACCCCCACACACACACGGCTGGGGCTTAATATGAAGGTAAAGTGTCCCTGGATCCTCAGTACCTCCCCCAAAGTGCAAAATCAATAATAATGGTTATTATTATTAGCGTGTAAGTGCACACGTGTGGTGCTAGAGATTGAACCCAGAACCTACACGCATGCTTGCTAAGTGCTCTACCACTGAGCTACACCTCTGATCCCAATAAGGCCAATTTTTGAGTGAAAGGTTCAAGAAAAGACTTATAAAGTTTCTCAGGCAGGAGAAATTGTTCCAAATTACTATGGATCAAACAGATAAGATTTGAAATCACTAATCTGTAAATGCGCCCGCTCAGAAGGATCTTGGTTGTCTCAGTGTTCAATTATTCACTATTTGGGTGTCCTAGGTGTGTGTGTGTGTGTGTGTGTGTGTGTGTGTGTCTGTCTCTCTCTCTCTCTCTCTGCCTGCAGCACTGGGGATTGAATCCAGGGTTTTGCACATTCTAGGCAAGTGCTCTACTTCTGGCCTATATCCCTAACCCTTTTTATTTTTTATTTTGAGACAGGGTCTCACTAAGTTGCCCAGGCTGGCCTGGAACTTGCAATCCTCCTGCCTCATGCTCTTGAGTAGCTGGAATTACAGGTATGTGCCACTGCACCTGGCCACATTTATTTTTTATTTTTTTGTGATATTGGGGATTGAACCCAGGGGCATTATACCTCTGAGCTATACCCCCAGCCCTATTTTATTTATTTTGAAACAGGGTCTTGCTAGGTTGATGAGAGTTCCACTATTTGCTGAGGCTGTCCTCACACCTGTAATCCTCCTGTCTCAGCCTCCCAAGTACTGGGATTACAAGCATGCGCCGCCACGCCCAGCTCACATTTATTCTTAAAGCATTTGCATGCACTACTCTGAATACCCGACTTGTCAGCTTCAAAGAAAGTCAGCTGTTTGTTTCTGATATTTTGAATACACCCAAGAAACAGTCCTCTGCATTATGATTGTATTCTATAAACTTTACTTCATAGCAATTATAACTCTGCAGCACATTTAACTTACTAATATTTATTGAAATATTTTTAGCTGCAAAAACATTTTATGTTCACTATTATTTATTAATGCCCTGTTTTAAAATATTACACATAAAATTTATTCCAGTGCACATTAGTAAATAAATTATGCTTGTAATTTCTAATGCATTTTTAATTATAAATTTATCTGTGTCTACCTTTATTTATGATAGTGGTGTCTCACTGTTGAACATACTGTATATTAATGGAGACACTGTTAATTATGCATTCTTGGAAGTTGCATTCAACAAAACATACGAGTCTGTTTTTTACATTCTAAGTACCGTTAACATCAATTAATTTAGGGGTCGGCACTCACAGTACTAGCTAACCTTTGAAATAAGAAAGGCACAATTAGAAGCTGGCTACAGGGCCTGGATTTTTGGGAAGGAACTAAATGTAGCTAGAGAGATACTATAACACCAGCAAGATGTTCCGTTTTTACCCGAAGTACCTAAAAAGGGTCACTCACCAGAAATAATTTTAATCATGAAAAACTCCATAGAACAAAGCTCGGTGGATCTCTACCTGGCCCCCAGTACTGATCTGTATTACTATTATAATTATTATTATTATTTTGTGGTATTGGGATTTGAACCCAGAAGCATTCTACCTCTGAGCTATACCCCAAACCCTATTTTATTTTTTTGAAACAGGGTCTCACTAAGTTGTGGAGGGCCTCACTTAAGTTGCTGAGGCTGGCCATGAACCTGCGATCCTCCTGTCTCAGTCTCCCAGGTACTGGGATTACACGCGTGCGCCACCGCGCCGGGCTTGTTGTTGTTGCTGTTACTTTTTGGTGCTGGGGATGACCCCTGGGCAAGTGCTCTACCACTGAGCAACTCCCCCAGCCTACTGATCTGTAATTACGTACCATTCCCAGAGTGTTATGTTTAAGATTTTTCTGGTTGGTTAATTTCGTGCTTTCCTTCCACCTACCAAACTTATCTTATTATAAGCAATACATTTGCTTTAAAAAAAATCCTTTATGCCGGGTGTGGTGGCACACGCTTGTAATCCCAGTACTTTGGGAGGTGGAGACCGGAGGATCCGGGTTCGTGGCCACCCTCAGCTCTCTCTCTCTCTCTCTGTCTCTCTGTTTCTCCCTCTCTCTACTTAGTGAGGCCCTCCACAACTTCGTGAGACCCGGTTTCAAAATAAAGCATAAAAAAATAGGGCCGGGGGTGTAGCGCGGAGGTAGAACGCCTCTGGGTTCAATCCCCGGTACATTATTTAAATTTGAAAAAAAAAAGATTTATTGTCCACTTCTAGGGGGCTTCTCTGACACCTAATTTACTCTTTCCTGGAATCGCTTTGTACCATAGGAGTATGAATGCCTGTGTTTTCCCTATGGAAAGAAGAAAACGTATTTCAAAAGGAGAAGAAGCCAAAATTGGGAAGATAGCAGAGAATCGTATTTACGCATATAAAATAATAAGAACAGACATTTGCAGAGGACCTGGAAGGTGCCTCCCTTTCCCCAGTTTTTCCAGGGCTTGGAAAAGCACTATTTCCATCCTGCCGTTTTTACTCTTGGCTCCTTGTCATATGTTCAGCCAAGTGGTATTTTTTCCACGTGCTAATAATGCTTATACAAAATAAGATTTCCAATTGCTTGCGAATGCATACTAAATGAAAAGGTGCTCAAAACATGCACTTGTAAGCACCATTTCATTTAACATGCATTTAACCTAGTGTTGATGGTGTTTTAAGTTTACGCATGCTATGCAAGCACTTTACCACGGAGCTACACCCCCACCCTCAGTTTATAGTAGATAAAAAGAAGAAACATCCCTTTCCTCATGGCCTGTAAGGCAGACAGATATGCATCAAAAGAACAACAGAAAGCATGATAGACTGTGAACACAGAGAATGAAGTGATTTATGGGACCTACTATGGGGGAGAGAATGAAGTGATTTATGGGACCTACTATGGGGGAGAGGGGTAATCTGGGAAATTCCCGGAGGAGGTGGTATTCAAACTGGGTCTTCAAGAATAAATAGAATATGGCCCGGTGTGGTGGCACATGCCTGTAATCCCAGTACTTGGGAGGTTGAGATAGAAGGATTGCAGGTTTAGCCGGGTGTGGTGGCGCACACTTGTAATCCCAGTACTTGGAGACCGGAGGATCCGGGTTCACGGCCAGCCTCAGCTACTTAGTGAGGCCCTCCGCAACTTCGTGAGACCCGGTTTCAAAATGAAGTATAAAAAATAGGGCTGGGGGTGTAGAGTGGAGGTAGGATGCCCCTGGGTTCAATCCCCGGTACTGCAAAAAAAAAAAAAAAAAAAAAAAAA
>PVJS01058843.1:0-11637 GCA_004027185.1 Glis glis | reverse complement strand
ATTGAACCCAGGGGCATTCTACCTCCGTGCTACACCCCCGGCCCTATTTTTTATACTTTATTTTGAAACCGGGTCTCACGAAGTTGCAGAGGGCCTCACTAAGTAGAGAAAGAGAGAGAGAGAGTGCTGAGGCTGGCCGCGAACCCAGATCCTCCGGTCTCAGCCTCCCAAAGTACTGGGATTACAAGCGTGCGCCACCACGCCCAGCATATTTTTATTCTTATACAACATCTAAAAATAGTATTTGAAAGTTTATGCTTGAAACAAAATCATGATTTTAAATTTTATGAAATTTCTATGTTTTCACATTTTACTGGTATTTATTTTGCTCTAGCCAACAAATTTTTCATAATGTAAATGTGTATAAAAGACTATAAAATATAAGTTGTTATAATAAGTTAAACTATATTTTTGTGATAGATTTTTTGTGTGTATGGTACTGGGGATTGAACCCAAAGGCATTCTACTTCCAAGCTACACCCCCAGCCCGATTTTATTTCTTATTTGGGAACAGGGTCTCACTAGGTTGATGAGAGTCTTACTATTTGCTGAGACTGTCCTTGAACCTGCAATCCTCCTGTCTCAGCTTCCCAAGTACTGGGATTACAGGCATGTGCCACCACGCCCAGCTATTTTTGTGATAGATTATAATGAAGGAAAATAGATAAATATTTAGAGGCAAATATTTTAGCAATGATCAGAGGCTGCTGATAAGGGGGGAAAAGGCCAAAAAAATAATGCTAAGATTTAGAACATATAGGTTCCCAAACCTTTTTGGCATACTGCCCCCTTTTCAGAAAAGAATTACTCAATATCCCCTGGAAATCTCCCTTCTTTAAGCAAATAAACAGGAAGATGCAGTGACAAATTTGCATTCTTTTATGTTCTAGCACACCTTCCCCTGCCCCAGGTGGGTATTATCCACTTTTGGAACCTATGATTTAGAAAATCATTCCTAAATTCATTTCAGTATTTTTCCCTTTCTAGAAATGTATTTTGGTATACATGAAAAGGTTCTTTGTTCAGAACTTCGGTAAGAAATGTATTACACTTAAGTTACTGCTCATTATATTATGTTATTACAAACTTTATAAAACAGATGAAGATTTATCATTTTTAAGTTTTACATTGACAATATAGATATTCTCTGCATTTTAAATATATCATTTTGTTTTGTTTTTTTTGTAGGCAAAAACAGCTCGACCAGAATTGGCTTTATTTATGATAAAATATCTGATGACATTAATTGTTGGTATCTCTGCTGTCTTCTGGGTTGGAAGCAAAAAAACATGCACAGAATGGGCTGGGTTTTTTAAACGAAATCGCAAGAGAGAGTAAGATCCTATTGAATTATCTGACATTGTTTTAAAATAAGTAAGCTGGGTGTGGTGGCGCACGCTTGTAATCCCAGTACTTGGGAGGCTGAGACAGGAGGATTGCAGGTTTGCGGCCAGCCTCAGCTACTTAGTGAGGCCCTCCGCAACTTAGTGAGACCCTGTTTCAAAATAAAGAATAAAAAATAGGGCTGGGAGTGTAGCTCGGAGGTAGAATGCCCCTGGGTTCAATCCCCAGTACTGCAAATAAATAATAAAATAAGTAGATCAAAATAAGATCTTTCACCTAAGATTTAAAAATTCAAATTTATTCTGTAACTACATATATATAATATACATACAGCTCATTTTAGTTATTTATGTACATTGTACTATAGCATTGTTTTAACTATTCCCCATTGATTTGATTAATGAACTCTTTGTGGTACAAAATTCAGAACCATAGACCTTAATAATAGGTTTTTGAGGTCTGAAAAAAATTGCATTAACTGGGCTTCATTTTTTTGCAGTTCTTATATGTCTATCCCATATTTCTGTGCCCGCACTAATATCACTGTAACTTGTCAACTTTAATGTTAGAAAGAAAATGATTAAATTTAAGCCAAAGCCATTAATTATATTCCATGTTCTTTTTCTTCTGGTTTACTTTTATATTTGATGTACTTATATATAATACAAATACAGTGTGCTCTTTACTTTCTGCTGGTTTGAATCTCTTTGCCTTCCTTCTATGATTTTGTCTATTTAATTTCTTTTTTATTTTTATTTTATTTTATTTTTTGTACTGGGGATTGAACCCAGAGGCATTCTACCTCCAAGCAACATTCCCAGCCTGATTTTATTTTTTTTATTTATTTTTATTTATTTTTTAATTTTTTTGCGGTACTGGGATTGAACCCAGGGGCGTTTCACCTCTAAGCTACACCCCCAGTCCTATTTTTTATTCTTTATTTTGAAACAGGGTCTCACTAAGTAGCTGAGGCTGGCCGCAAACCTGCAATTCTCCTGTCTCAGTCTCCCAAGTATGGGATTACAAGCGTGCACCACCACACCTGGCTCTATTTAATTTTTTATCAGTTTACTGTTTCTGCTGACAAAAGCAAGAGTGTGTGCACAAAAGATTTCACTTTATGAGAATCCATTTATTCCATAGTATTTGTACTCCCAGATTGTATACATAATATAAATCATATAGAATTTGTAACTTTAATGAGTGAGGATTTTTGGCAAAAGATGTATGATATCCTCTATAGCTTCTACCATAACACTTAGAATTTATTGAGTAAATTCTCTCCTTGGATTTTCCTACAGTCCAATCAGTGAAAGTCGAAGAGTGCTACAGGAGTCATGTGAGTTTTTCTTAAAGCACAATTCTAAAGTGAAACACAAAAAGAAGCACTACAAACCAAGTTCACATAAGCTGAAGGTGATTTCCAAATCAATGGGAACCAGCACAGGAGCTACAAATCATGGCACTTCTGCAGTCGCCATCACTGACCATGATTACTTAGGGCAAGAAACTTTGACGGAAATCCCAACCTCCCCTGAGACGTCAGTGAGAGAGGTGAGAGCAGACAGAGCAAGCTCCCCCAAATTAAGAGAACAGGACTGTGGGGAACCTGCCTCCCCAGCAGCATCCACCTCCAAACTCTCTGGGGAGCAGGCCGACAGGAAAAGCCGGGCAGGCAGTGTAAAGGAGAAAAGCAGCGTATCTGACAGTGCTCGGAGTGCAGGAAGGTAAGACTTAATTTTGTTATCTAAAACCGTCACAATTTTAAACACTGCATTATATATTTTTTATTAAAGCATAACATATCTGGAAAGTCAGCATTTTATGATATGGCTAAACTTGGAATACAAGGAAGTTTGGGTTCTGCTCATAAATATGCTGTTTATTAGTTTAATTCTTTACTTTAAGAAGAGCATTAATATATGTTATTCAAGAAGGACAGTAATGTTTCTTATGGTAATTGTTAAGAATTGTTTGTACATTTAGGTAAATGTTTATGATTCATATGAAATATAGGCTAAATTTTCATTAATACTACATTATACTTCTATCTAAAATGTGTCATTTTATACAGATGATTATAAATTTTTTTTTCTGTACATGAAAGGATATTTTAAAAAAAGAAAGGATATTGACATTTTTAATGAATTTTCTCAAATGGTCATAGGTGACCAAAACACAGGTAAACATTGAATTAGCCAGAATGCTGACAGCAACTGCTTTAAGGTCTAAAGGTTATCTTACCTACCCCCTCAAACTGGGCTAAATGCACCTTCTTGTCCCATGACAGCTTTTGTATACCTGGATTATAGTTAGACACCTGGTTTTATCTTCCACTATAATTTGAAAATTCCTCAAAGGCACAGCTGAAGTATTCTTCATCTTTGTGTCCCTTGATGCCTCTTACATGGCATCTTGTCCATGGTAGGAAATCAACAAAATATTTGCTAAACTGAGAGCAGGAATCTGGCCTCATTAATTGTGTTGCCTATGAGTCACCACATGGTAAGCAGTTGATAATGTTTCTGAAGTCATTAAAAACTGAACTTGAAAAAAATTATTTGTATTTCGAAGTATTAGAATATACTGAAAGAGTTTTAGTGGCTTATCCTCTGATAAAGGTCTATACTGGTTGGGGATAAAACTCATGAAAAATGAGTACTAGTTATAAGGATGTCTGACATTGTATGTATGCTTATGTATGTGTGTATATCAACTTTTTTTCTTTTATCTAGGGTAAGTCCAAAGAGTGATATTACTGAAACTGGCCCAGTGCAGAGCAACAATTTGCAGGTCCCCAGTTCTTCAGAGCCAAGCGACCTCAAAGCTTCCACATCTCTGCTTGTTCACTCTACTTTCAGAGTTAGAGAAGAGCAGGGTGCTGGCAGTCATTCAGATACTTGAAAAATATTTTATCTTGTTGCTTAAAAACTCATGTTATACTGGAGGTGATCAGTGCGCTGTCTTATGAGAATCACTGCTGGGCTGGGGGTGTAGCTCAGTGGTAGAGCACTTGACTAGCATGCGCAAGGCCCTGGGTTTGATCCCCAGTAGCACAAAAAAAAAGAATCACAGTTACATTCTACTTCTGCACTTAAAGTTGCATTATCTACAGTTATACTGGAAAAAATGTTCAAGAATATGATTCATTTCCACAAAGGATAGTGACAGCAATATACCTGAAAACAGAAATGTGCAGGTTAATAATATTTTTAAATTTTGTGGGAGGAGGGCGTTAGAAGAATCTTACTTTTCTTTTGATGAACATTTTGCTCTTTGAAATTACTTTCAAGCTGGACATGATGGCACATGCCTGTAATCCCAGTACTTGGGAGACTGAGACAGGAGGCTTACAGGTTCAAGGCCAGCCTTAGCAATTTAGGAAGACCTTGAACAACTTAGAGAGATCCTGTTTCAAAATAAAAAAATAAAAAGGAGCAGGTAGTGTAGAATGCCCCTGGGTTCAATCCCCAGTACAGAAAGAGAGAGAGAGAGAGAGAGAGAGGAAGGAAGGAAGGAAAATTAAAATAAATTTTAAAAATTACTTTAAAGATTTATTATGCTATGTCACATTTTTTATATAAAAATCAAGGTTTTTCTCTGCTGCGATAATTAAAACTTAGCCTTGTACCTTTTATATATATACATATATATATTTGAAAATAAGTTTATGTGTTTGAACTTTTGGGGGAAATCCTGGAAAATCAATTTAAATATTTTTATTGTGTTATTCTGGTATTTTAGAACTACTTTGGTAGCTTTTACACTGAATTTTTAAGAAAACTGGAAAATAGTATTCTTTTACAGTATAAAAAATAGTTGACATACCAATAGGTTTTATAGTAGGCATTCAACCTTAAAAAAAACCACTTCTACCTTACCATTTTACATGTGTGAATTTTATTGTGTCATTGTTTTAGGAATTTCATAGATCTACCATGAAACTGAAATAAGGTGCTTATTGAAAATGTGTCCACTGATTGTATTATGCTGCTCCCTGATCCTTCTGCATTTTTTAAAATAAAATGTCCTGAAGGATTAGTAGATGAAATGTTAGTCTTTTATAAACTAAGCCAAGTGCAATTGATTTCCTTCTTTTAATGTTTCATGACCACCCAAGATTGCATTATGACCACTTACAGTTGCTTATACTTTTCTTTTGTTTTTTTAACCACTTAAACTTTGTATGAAAGTTTCTCAGAATTTATTTCTGCAGCTAAATAGCTGAACAATCAAAAGTGTGCTAACAATGTTAGTGCCAATAATATGGGAAAAAATATCCTAAGAAACAAAATGTATTTTGTACAACATATTTTTAAATTAAGGGCTTTTCTTTATTCTGTTTCTCATTAAGTATTATTTCTTGAACAAAGTTTTGTAATGCTTTTGGTCTGTTTAGCAGGCTGTTAAAGCATATAAAGAAAATTATCACGTACTGTACGGAACATATTGTAAATAACGTTTCCACATTTGTAAACAGATAACTATGTATACAAGAACTTTGTTTTGTGTGATCTTTTCATTAATAAAATTTTCTTTGTATAAGAGATTGTAGAGTATTCTGTGGTTAGGTGTTATATCCCTGGCCCTGGAAGTAGTATGATTTTTCAGATTAGTGATACCCTAACTGACAAATCAGAAACTTCTTTTTAACCTAGAAAGAGAAGACAGGACTTTTGGGCTTTTTAATCCCAATTTATTCCCCAAAGTGTGAATTATTTGGCATAACTTTTTAAAGCCAGTGGGAGACCTGGAGGGTAAAGCAGAGGGAACCCAGGACCCTACTTTTGTTCCTGACAGCAGATTAGATAATTGTACAAAAATTCCAAAAAAGAAAGCTAAAATATATGGATGAAATAAAACAATATCATCTCCCAAACACTAAAAAGCTGATAAGATAGTGAGGAATTGCCAGTTAAAATCCGGGAGAAGAGACATTCACGTTGCCAAGACCAACATTCCAAGCCTCTTTTGTGCAGGGAGCATTTGCTGATGTGGAGAATGCAGCTGAGAAGTTAAACAGTGTTACTGACAGCACCAAGGACTGGCGGGCACGGGGAGGGGAGTCTGCATCCCCCTACATGTAGAATTGTGACTTCAAAGGGCTAGGTCCTAGGAGTAAGTGTGAGCTATAAATAAAGCAACCCTGCTTCAGGTTATCTGGGGGAATAGGAAAAGTTCACACCCTGATAGTAAATTAAGGTATTTCAGACACCAGGCAGAAGCAAATGAAAGTCTCTAGAGGAAGAAAATGTTAGTCTTTATGCTCTACAAGTACTTTATGCTCTACAAGTACCATGGGAAAGAAATAATACATTAGATAAAAACTAAGGAAATCTGAATAAAGAATGGGCTTTTGAGCAGGTGTGGTGGCACAGGCTTGTAGTCCCAGTATTTGGAAGGCTGAGACAGGAGGGTCGCAGTTCCGAGGACAGCCTCAGCAACTTAGCCCCTATTTCAAAATGTTAAAAAGGGGGTGGGCCTGGGGGTGTAGCTCAGAAGTAGAATGTCCCTGGGTTCAATCCCCAGTACAAAAAGAAAAGAAAAGGGCTTTGGTTTAGTCCTTTAATCATTCAGTTCAGTCCTTTAATTACGTATGTAATAATTTCCTCCCTTCTTGCTGTTTTCATTGCAACTCCTTTTAGTCAGATAATGGACTTCCTGGATGGGCCCTTTAATTCTCTCATCTTTTTTTCTTTTGCCCATCTCTGAATTTTTTTCTTTTCTTTTTTTTTTTTTGTGGTACCTGGGGGTAGAACCCAGGGGCATTATACCCCCAGCCCTATTTTATTTTTTATTTGGAAACAGAGTCTTGCTAAATTGCTGAGGCTGACTTGGAACCTGTGATCCTCCTGTCTCAGCCTTCCAAGTACTGGGATTACAGGTGTGTGTCACCACGCTCAGCTTGAATTTTTCTTCTTTTTCTAAGAAAATTTACCAAACTTGTCTTTTAAATTTCTATTGAAATGCCCCTGGGTTCAATCCCCGGTACCACAAAAAAAAAAAAAAAATTTCTATTGAGCCGAGCGTGGTGGCACACACTTGTAATTCCAGTACTTGGGAGGCTGAGACTGGAGGATCTGAGTTCGCGGCAAGCCTCAGCTACTAAGTGAGGCCCTCCGCAACTTAATGAGACCCTGTTTCAAAATAAAGAATAAAAAATAGGGCTGGGAGTGTAGCACGGAGGTAGAATGCCCCTGGGTTCAATCCCCAGTACTGCCAAAACAAAAAAAGAAAAAAAAATTTCTATTGAAATTTTGTTTTAGCTATCATTTTTAATTTCACAGAGCATTTTTATCTCTGTTCTTCTTTCACAGTACCTTCCTATTTTATGATTTTAAATATATATTTGAAAATATATAATTTACTTTTTAAAGGTCATATAGAAAACATTGGTTTTTAAGTTTTTGTTTTGTAGCAGATGACTTTATTAAAAGTGCCTTGGTCATTCTAATAATTTTGCAGTTGATTTTTCCTGGGGTTTCTAGGTGGGAAGTCTTTTCACCTTGAATAATGATAATTTCATTTCTTATCTGTTAACTAGATCTTCTAGCCAGTTATCATAATAGCAATAACAGCAGACATCCTTGTCTTGTTTCTTTACTTTAATGACAATGCCTATAGTACTTAAACGTTGCCATTTGAGATAAAATGGGTATTTTTAATGAATTAATAAAAAATCCTAATCCATTTCAGATTTTTTTTTCCTTTTGCTATGCTGGGGATCAAATAAAACCCAGAGCCTTGTAAATGCTAGGCAAGTACTCTACCACTGATCCTCACCCCAACCACACACCCCCATTTTTTAAATTAAAAATAGGAGTTGAAGCCAGGCATGGTGACACACGCTTGTAATCCCAGTACTTGGGAGGCTGAGACAGGAGGATTGCAGATTCAAGGCCGGCAATTTAGCAAGGCACTCTGCAACTTAGTGAAACCCTGTTTCAAAATAAAAAAATAAAATAGGACTAGAGGTATAGCTCAGAGGTAGAGTGCTCCTGGGTTCAATCCAAGGAAGGGAGGGAGGAAGGAAGTTATGGTTGGATATAGAATGTCCCCTGAAGAAAGGAGGATTGTAATGTCATCAGCGGATAAATCCATTCTAATGGATTTACTGGGTGGTAACATAGGCAGGTGGGGTGTGGCTGGAGAAGGTGGGTCCCTGGGGGTGTGACCTTTTAGGGACTGTACTTTTGTCTTTGAATCCCCTTGTTTGCTTTCTTGCTTCCACCCTCCATGATGTGAGAGCAGAGCTTTTGCTCTCTCCCTCTCACTGCTTCCCACTGTCATACCTTGAGATCTGCAGACTCCAGCCTCACATGGACTGAACCTGAAATCTCCAAAAACTGTGAGCAAATAAATCTTCCTTCCTCTAAATTGTGTGGTCAGTTGTTTTGGATGATATCAATGAGAATGTGGACAGAGACAGAGCTGTGTAATCTTTCTCTGTGAGAGAGATGGTAGAGGCACAAGAACATCTGCATCTGTAACGTGAATGATAACAGTAGTCTGTGGCTCTACCATCTCTCTCACAGAGAAAGATTACACCGGAACAAGTTTCCTGGGCCAGAGCTGGAAGTGGCACACAGCATTTCCAGCTACATTTCATTTACCAGAACTTAGGCCCAGATCCATATCTAACAAAAGAAACTGAGAAATGTAGTCTAAAGCTGGGCATGGTGGTACACACTTGTAATTCCAGTACTTGGGAGGCTGAGACAAGAGGATCGCAGGTTCGAGGACAGCCTCAGCAAATAGTGAGACTCTCAGCAACCTAGCGAGACCCTGTTTCAAAATAAAAATAAAATGGGACTGGGGGTGTAGCCCAAAGGTAGAATACCCCAGAATTCCATCCCCAACGCCACAAAAAAAAGAAAAGAAATGTAGTCTAGACTTGTCTAGTGGGGAGAAGAAACAGGTTTGAACCATCAGCTAACAATTCTAATCTGCTATTGTGATGTGTTCAATAAATCTCCTAATATAAAGCCATCCTTCAATTCTTTGAATAACCTTCTTTGATCATGATGTTTTATTTAATATACTGCTTGATTTGAGTTGTTAGTGATTTATTTAGGATAAAAATTTGCATCACACCCACCTATATTCTAAATGATTTATCAACCCTGGGCTTAATACTTATAATCAGTAGGACTGATTTTTTTAATATTAATTTTAATAGCAAACTTCAAAAATAATATCTAATTTGTGTGTGTGTGTGTGGTATTGGGGATTGAATCCAGAGGCATTTTACCTCTGAGCTACACACACCAGCCCAATTTTATTTTTCTTATTTTAAAACAGGGTCTTACTAAGTTGCTAAGGGTCTCGCTGAATTGCTGAGGCTGGCCACAAACCTGCAATCCTCCTGTCTCAGTCTCCCAAGTACTGGGATTACAGGTGTGCACCACCACACCTGGCTGACGTGACATTAATTCTTATAAGAATTACATAGCATTTTTGAATCAAGAAAGTTGAGTTAAATTACATAATACCATTGAATTTACTTTTAGTGTGCATAAGCAGCATGCAGCTACACCCAACAGCAGCAGATATAATACAGCAATATTTCATTTTGAAATTTGGTTACAAACCCTGGACAGATTTTTTTCTAATGCCACCTTTGTTTTTAAGTACTCCTTTTTTCTTTATTGGAGGTACTGGGCATTGAACCCAGGGGTGTTCTACCATTGAGCTATACCCCCAGCCCTTTCTTTTCTTTTTTATTTTTAATTTTGAACTAGAGTATTGTTAAGTTATCATGTGCTGACCTGGAACCTGCAATCCTGTCTCAGTCTCCCACATACTGGGATTACAGGCATGGGCCACCATCCCTGGCAAAGTGTCACCTTTCAAAAGGACCCAGAACTCCCATCGGGATCCATAACCATTGTGCTATTCATGGATCTGAAGGCAAGTTACCTAACATTCCTGTTAAAACTAGGCCCAAACCAGCTTGTAATTGCTATCTAAAGACCTGACCATGTAACTTAGAGGAAAGAAGATTTACTTTCTTATGGTTTCAGGTTCAGTCCATGTGAGGCTGGGGATCACAGATCTCAGGGCATGGCGGTGGGAGGCGGAGAAAGGGAGGGTACATGGGCTGTGCACCTCACGACATGAGGCTAGAAGCAAGAGAGTGAGCAGGGGGAGGAGGAACTATTTATATAACCCCCAGGGACCCACCTCCAGCCACACACTACTGGCCTGGGTCTCCACCCAGATAAATCCATTACAATGGATTTATCCACTACTGGGATTACAACCCTCAGGACTCAATTACATCAGCTCTAAACACTAATAAATGAGCTCTTTAGGGGACATTTTATATCTAACTATAACACCACCCATCTTCAAAATCACAGCTTCCCTGCTTCCTTACCCTCATCTTCGCAGAAATGTACAACCAGTGGGTGTGTCTAGTTACTGCTGCTGGAAAGTTCTAATATTGCCAAGGCAGGCGACGGCACTCTCAGGAAATGAAAGATATAATTTGTAATAACCACAAGAAGCCCTGCCGTTACTTTTCTGCTTGGAAAGCATAATCTTTAATACCTCACTGCTCACAGCTTAAGTCAGAGACTTTGATTCCAGATGGTAAAGACCTTAACAGCAGCCACTGTGATCTGTCATGTGCAGAGGAATCAAACTTCTATTAACTCACAATGGCAATGTGTCCATAAAGAGAGCAAGGAAAGATTAAAAGGCTAATCCCAAATGACCAGAGACCTCGGGACCCAGAGCTTGCCAGCGTGGATGGCACCGGGAAGTCCAGGATGGGCATTACTGGAAGCTTAGAACCAAAAGGGAGTGAAGGAAAAGAAACACAATGAAGTGAAAGAAGGAAAGATTCATAGTGGTAAATACTAAACAGAAATGAAAATAAATGGAAAATAATTGCTAAGAAGAGTAAACGCAATGGCCAAATCTGAGATTTTTATTTCCATCCCTAGAAGGAAAACTAGTTTCAAATAAAAACTTTGAAGAAAAAAAAATTCACAGCTTCTACCAAGTATGGTGGCACATGCTTGTAAACCCAGTACTTGGGAGGCTGAGACAGGAGAATCATAGGTTTGAGACCAGCCTCAGCAATATAGCAAGGCCCTCCACAACTTAGTGTGACCCTGTTTCAAAATAAAAAATAAAATAGGACGCCGGGCATGGTGGCGCACGCTTGTAATCCCAGTACTTTGGGAGGCGGAGACCGGAGGATCCGGGTTCGCAGCCAACCTCAGCGCTCTCTCTCTCTCTCTCTCTCTCTCTCTCTCTCTCTCTCTCTGTCTCTCCTTAGTGAGG
>PVJS01058842.1:0-11669 GCA_004027185.1 Glis glis | reverse complement strand
CTCTCTCTCTCTCTCTCCCCGTCTCTCTCTCCCTTTCTACTTAGTGAGCCCCTCCGCAACTTCGTGAGACCTGGTTTCAAAATAAAGTATAAAAAAATAGGGCCGGGGGCGTAGCGCGGAGGTAGACGCCCTTGCGTTCAATCCCCGGTACCGCAAAAAAAAAAAAAAAAAAAAAAAAAAAAAAAAAAAAAAAAAAAAAAAAAAAAAAAAAAAAAAAAAAAAAAAAAAGAAAGATTAACAGACTAGAGCTCAGAAAGAGACCGAATATAAAGTGGCATTTTTCAATAGTAAAAAATGGCAAATTGTTGGGTAAATGATACTGCTTAACTGACTATTTGGATCAGAAAAAAACAAAGTTGTATTCCACCTAATTCCTTGGACCATGATAAGTTCCAAATGTATAAAATATTTAATGTAAGTAAAAACAAAAAAGTTCCACATGGGGAACAAGAGAGGATGTTAGTGAGGAGGCCTTTCTTCATATTCAAAACACGGAAGCCATAGAAGAGGGGGACAAATATGGATGCATTAAAATAAAACATTTCTAAATCATGACAATCATGCATATGTAAATGCATATGCATATATAAATATATAATAAATATATAAAATAGCTACAAATATAACTATTATGCATGTTTTGCATGAGCATGGGTATACACATACCAATAACAATGTTGGAAAAAATGTAAAAACACACGTGGAGAAGAAATCCCCCAGGAGCTTACCCTGAGAAGCCTGAGCCACTCCTGTGGGTCAACCGTGGGCAAGATAGGAAGAAAGATGCTGCAGCTCACTGGTTCTCTTCTGCAGGGGAACCTGTTACACCACAGGAGTGCTGAGACAAGCGATGACCCAGGGCAGGGATGAATACATGCACAAAAATTCCTTTCCAAACAGGTGGGTATGTACATAAATATAGCTCTGTCATTCACTTCTATTTAGCTATCTGGACTCAGACTTGTTTTCTTTTACTGTTGTATTTGCATACATAAATCCATAGACAGATATGTAAAACAATCCCTTAGACTTAGCAGATAACCAATGAATAGATGTTGAAAGAATACATGCATAAGACAATAAATAGGACAGAATTAAATTTTAATTTCCTTAACATATAAAAACTTTCTTCAACGAGTTGGCAGATACCTGTCGATATTTTTCCTGTATATGTCTTTTGGTTTTATGATTGTATGTGTAAAGCTGGGTGTGGTGGTGCGCACCTGTAATCCTAGTACTAGGGAGGCTGAGACAGGAGGATTGCAGGCTCGAGACAGCCTCAGCAATTTAGTGAGGTCCTCCACAATTTAGTGAGACCCTGTTTCAAAAATAAAAAAATAAAATAGGGCTGGGAGTGTAGCTTAGAAACAGAATGCTCCTGGGTTCAATACTCAGTGCCTAATAATAATAATAATTGTATTATAAGAGTTTTTCTATAGTTATGTTCACAAAGATGAGAAAAATGTATGTGATAAAATATTACTTCAGCATTATTCATAATTTTAAAAAACTAGAAACATCAAGTATTTATATTTGGAACTGACTAAACACTAATCACAGATTGCTATAATAGAGTATCATGCAGCTATTCAAAAGGAGGTGGTAGAAGGTACTAATAAAGAACTAACCTTAACACATGTCTTGCATTGATAAAAGTATGGTGCAAAACAGCAGATACAGTGTTCTCACTTTCTTAAAAATATAAGTATACATAAATAAAATTAAAAATCAAGTAAGTACAATAAAAACTAAAGTGAGGATTCCCTACTCGATTTCTTTGGGTTTATCATAGATATTAGTTGTGTTTTTTTATCTCACCTATCACAATAGTTTTTTACTTTTCCCCCTCCCAAATTCCACCAGAGTAGAGTTACATCCTATTTACTTAGTCTGTTTTAGACACTTTTCTAATTTCAACTTTACAAATTAATACGTGTCTCAGAATTTCACATTCTACATAAGCTATATTGTTTTCTTAATTTACACACATTTTCAAATGAACTCTTATTTTTAGTTTGGTTATTTACTTCTAATAAACCACCATAGAAAGTTTTAAAACTAAAACCTTACAAAGCATTTTAGATATGCAGAAACTTGGGGTCACAGAGATTAAGGGATTGCCCAAGATATAGTCCTAGTTAGTCCCAGCAGCGTGCTAGACTGCCACATATATCTGAAAGCAGTCAGATGTTCTTTCAAACAAGACAAACAGTCTTTCAGCTGGATTCCATCCAGCATGAGTTTCCTGATCAGGTAAGACAACTAAAAACAAGGTATGATTTCGTGAGAAGACAAATATTAATCACCTAGTACAAATTTATTTTCAGAGACAATGAGCCCAAACAGTCATCCATCAGATTGAAGTTTATTCCTGGGTGGATCTACATAATACCAACCTCTGGAGGAAAAATTATTAAAACTTTTCTAGCTAGGATCTTTTAAATAGATCCTTGTTTAAATGTTCTAGACTTTTTTTTTTCCTCCGAAGAGCTTATATTTCTGTTTAAAGAGGGTGTTTCAAAATATATATCTTTTTTTCTGCAGTACTGGGGATTGAACCCAGGGGCATTCTGCCTCTGAGCTACACCCCCAGCCCTATTTTTTATTCTTTATTTGGAAACAGGGTCTCACTAAGTTGGGGAGGGCTTCACTAAGTAGCTAAGACTGGCTGCGAACCCGTATCTCCTGTCTCAGCCTCCCAAGTACTGGGATTACAAGCGTGCGCCACCATGCCTGGCTTCAAAATATATTATCTATAGAGCTATCTCTAAAAATCTATCAGGTTCCAAGGCTGATTGTATAGCAACACCAGAGGCTTTTATCCTTCGTTTTTAGCACAATGATAGAAAGCACAGGCTCTCACATCTGACTTCTCTGCTTCAAGTCTCAGTTCTGCCAATGAAGATATGTTCCACTTTAGGCAAATTCCTGTCTTTCTGTGTCTCGCTGTCTTTATCTCTTAATCTACCATACTGTTTATCTCTATGAGTCGTTTTAGAAATTAGATGAGTTGATGTGTGAAAGCTTACAATAAAACCAGTTAGATAGCAAGACTGTGTTAGTTGCCACTATGCAGAGAGGGGGCCCTGCTCTTAGAGTTCTGTATTCATAGAAGAGGTTTCTAATGGCCTCTTCTATTAATTAACCTTAATTCTATTAAGGTTCAGAATCTTGACCTCTTCAGAGGTCAGATTAATGACCTCTTCTATTAATTAACCCTAATTCTATTAAGGTTCAGATTCTTCTTTCCTTCCTTCTTTAATAAAGGTGTGTATTGAGCACCTACTCGGTAAACTATATTTACCACGCTTGGGATGAATGTATTTCTGTGAGAGAGGATAATCAATACTGCCGTCTTCCTCATCCCTGACATATTTGCATGGTTCACCTCTCCTGCGTGTCCTTAGTAGGGCGTGGACTGAACTAATTTTTCTAGCATCCGTGATAAAATCACTTAGCGCCATCTTGGTAGCCTTTCTCACCCATGCCTGAATTTGTGAAATGGCGAGCTTGGAATGGAAATGTAGTCCTTGAATAAGGAGCAATAACAAAGAAAAAACAAACGAACAAACAAAAAACATGATTACTACATTTCTCACTTCATAATCTTAAAACTATCACCCAAACTGAATCCTAAAGCACTCTGTAAAATTCCATTTCAAAGCAATCATAAAAATTTAAATTAAAAAATTGTGTGTGCTGGTTTATTATTTTATGTGGCTTTCTACCAATGTTGACTTACTGAGAAGATACAGTTCAAGCTTCAGTGCTTCTTGTGGCTCTGGCTCCTTCCAAGAAGCTGGAAGAAGGCCTTGGCTATTGTCTACTCAAAAAAAAAATAGAGGATTAGTCCCAAGAAAACTTGACATGCTCTAAAATTTTATCACTCATTATAAAAGAAATTTAATATTTTCCTATTTTTATGATAATTCTAAAGGATGTACATGGCCTTGCCAATAATGAGTTGTGACTCTGAGCTAAAAATTTTAAAACTGTCCATAGAAAAGTATGTACCAAACCAAAGACTAAATTATCTTTTGATTTTCTCTAAATAAAATAGCCCAAAATGCTTTTAAGAGAAAGAAATGATCAAGAATTGTATAGTCTGAAGTAAAAAAACTACAGGAAAAAACATAGGCTGTGTGATTAGTTAATATAATTTGTCATTTTCTGAGTTTTGTGATAAGTGTGATATTTATTGTTTTTTTAATTTTTGTGTGATTTTTTTCACAGTCTAAATATGCACTCTTTTTTCTGCCTAATTTGATATTTTGTCTTCTTTTTGTTAAAAAGTATTCTTCTTTATCATGTAAGCTTTAAGTATCAAAAACTTTTCCATTTTAACCTTGTACAACAAATAAACATTCTTGAGTATTTAATATAAAGAGAGAGGTTTATTATAGAAAAGCTTGATATGATTCCCAAACCAATAAAAAGAACATTAAAATACATGTGGGGAGTGCCTCGCAGAGGATTTGCATACAATAAGAGTAAAATGGATTTCATCTGTGATTAATATTAATAATGTTCAAATATATATAAATATCAAAACACTAAAATTTACAGTGTTTACAATGTGCTAGACACAGCTCTGGGTGTTTCACATGTATTATCATATTTTATTCCCACTAGAGATCAGCAAACACAAAGAAGTCAAGTAATTTTTCAAAGACCAGACAACAAAAAATTAGCAGAATTTAACCAAGAACCCATACTCTTAATCATGCTGGGCTCTACCTCTTGGTAGTTTATTTTGTATAGTTGTTAAAATATGTAAAAGATTAAATCTCAGCCTTATAATTCACTAGCTGTGTGACCGTAGTCCTCTCTGAAGTTCAGTGTTACTGTTCATAGAATAGACTTTTAAATGTGGATCAGAGAGTGCTGTTATAAAGATTAAACTATACTCTATACCATTCCTCACCACAAATATATATTCAATAAATGCTATAATAGGATGATGACCCAAGCGCTCATAAAAGCACTGTATCTGACATTTCTTTAAATTTTTTTGAACTGCTGAAATACAATAAATATCTAATACTGGATATTTTCCTCTGTTGATAACCATTGCTCTAAACAGTGACAATTCCAACATATTTTTATCAAACAGTACAAAAATGCTGTGTTATGACATAAGTTGTTTTCTTAGCTTTCTTTTTTCTCTTTTCTTTCTTTCTTTCTTTTTCTTTTTCTTTTTTTTTTTTTTTTTGGTACTGGGGATTGAACCCAGGGGCATTGTACCTCCAAGCTACACCTCTAGCCCTATTGTATTTTTTATTTTGAAACAGAATCTCATAAAGTTGCCAAGGCTGGCCTCAAACCTGAGATCCACCTGCTCAGCCTTCCAAGGACTGAGATTACAGGCATGCACCACCATGCCCAGCTTCTTTGTCTTTTTACAACAGAACATTTTACCATAAAGTTAAAAAATCATTGTATTGAAACTGCTGCATATGGTGTTTCAACGGTTCACTTGTTCACAAAATAGTTCACCAGAGGACACAAGTATGTTATTGGCCATATAAACAGATCTTCCCTGATTCGCCTGTAATTCTCAATAGCTGAACCTTGTTGAATGCTTTTGAATGACTTGCCTCCATTTGTTAAAACTGCATTTCATCCTTACCAGTTCATCTTCTGCCTTCCCCTTATTTGGGGGGACCCTTATTTGTAGTAATCAGTGACAATTGTTAGTGTCTATCATGAAAATAGATAATTGAGTGAACAAGGTTCTAAGAATGCAGAAGATGATAGTCACGCACAATCTGTCATTTGCCAAACATCTATTGAGTAATTGCTATGATCCAGGGACTTACAATGGCCCCAAGAGGCATGTTTGCACATAAAATCAGGCTTTCGTTGAATGATTGATTTGCTTGACTCAAAACCAAGCTCTGCATTTTGACTCAGACATATAAGCTTAATATCTTCTCTCCATGGAAGACACTTAGTGAAAATTTCTAGAAAATAAAGAAATAAAAATCTATACAGCAATCATAAAGAATGGATATTGCAGCTGGGCATCATAGTGTATGCCTATAATCCCAGTACTTGGGAGGCTGAGACAGTAGGATTGCAGGTTTGAGGCCAGCCTCAGCAATTTAGTAAAACACTCAACAGCCTAGTGAGACCTTGTTTCAAAACAAGACATAAAAAGGGCTGGGGGTGTAGCTTGTAGGTAGAATGCCCCTGAGTTCAATCCCCAGTACCAAAAAAAAAAATGGATTAAAAATTGGTGAGGAACTTAAAAGTTGGCAAAAAGCATCTTCTTTAAATAGATTTTTTCCATTTGCTTTTAAAATAAATGGCATGCAGCACTTAAGTAAAACCAGCTGGTTTGCAGTGTAAGATTTTACTTAAATGTCAATGGAAGAACCTAAATTTAAAAGCAGTATTTACAGCTCTTCAAATAGTACCAAATGGAATCAAGTTAAACCACAAAGAGGAGACATGTTCTGGGCTGTTGAAAGTTTTATCAGCCCTATGGTCATCTCTGCAGGAGATTTAAAAAATGTATAATAGCCAGCAGCCCAAGGATTGATCTGAGAATAGTTCAAAGTCTACTATTAAAATGATGAAGGTAGAAGAGAAGAAAGGAAGACACGCAAAAATTAAACAGCAGAACATAATAACCACCAGGTTGGATCTGAATTTCAGGAAGGATTTCAGGAAGTAATAGATTTCAGGAAGCCTGCATGGATCAGATCTGGATTTCTTCTGACAGTTCCAAAGAATCCATACGCTTTATTTATCTTCATGACAAACTTAGGAGCAGATGAGGAAGTTGAGGAATAACAAATGTAAGGACTTGTCCAAACTCATATCATCAGTGCCTTAAATTAAGTGCTACTTGTCTTTAGCTATGTTGGCAATAATGATACAGTCTTTGATATAAAGAGAATGTAAATCTTTCACATAAAACCAAATTAGGTTATTTGAAAAGATATCCCTGATAAGAAGATGGAAGAAAGAAAAGAACTGCATTGTTTCTATGACAAAAATTAGGCATTCTTATTATCTAATCTATCTCATATTCCTTTGCTGGCAATTTGTAAATAAATATTTATTAATATATATTTCTTATTATAAAGGCAATAAACAGTGCACACCTGTCATTTCAGTACTTGGGAGGCTGGGAGGGGAGAATCACAGGTTCGTGGCCAGCCTTGGCAACTCAGAGAAATCCTCAGCAACTTAGTTAGACCCTTTTTCAAACTAAAAAATAAAAAGGGCTGGGGTTGAACCTCAGAAGTAGAATGCCCCTGGGTTCAATCCACAGTAAGACCATAAAGACAATAAACATCTATGTAGAAAATACAGAAATATAGATAAGTAAAAAGAAGCAAATGAAAATGACCTTAAGCCCCACCTCTAAGAGATAACCACTCCTACAAAAAATATTAAGTATTTACTATGGGCTGCCACAGGCTCTCAGACCTCATTTCCCAGCATCCCGTTAGCTCTCTTTCCACCAGGTATCCTGGGCCTTCTTGTTCCTTGAATAATTTTAACAGTGATCACTTTCATTTCATTACAGCTGTGGGTACAAAGATGTGTAAAAGATTAACAGTCCTTGGCATATAGTCACAAATCAATACATGGACGCTATTAATAGCATTTGTTTATTTCATTATTACATTATTAGTTGTGAAACAAAATGGTCACTTGGTTGTATTTCTTTGTTTCTTAAGGGTAATATACTTTTTTCATATGAATATTGAGCAATATCTTTTGGGGGATACTGGGAATTGAACCCAGGGACATTCTACCTCTGAGCTACACCCCCAACCCTTTTTATTTTTTATTTTGAAACAGGGTCTTACTAACTTGCGGAGGGCCTTGCTAAGCTGCAGAGGCTGGCCACAAATCTGTGATCCTCCTGTCTCAGCCTCCCAAGTAGCAATTCTTTTTTGGATTAGTGACTCCTGACTTTTTGCCTATTTAACAATTAGTATGTTTGTCTTATTCACTTGCAAATGTTCTTTATTTAGTAAATATTATAAATTTTTGTCAATGTATTTCCCTCTTGTAATTTGTCTTTTAATTTTGTTTATTTCAGGCATTTTAAAAAAAAACAGAAGTATTTAAAATTATGTTATCTAGTCAACTTTTTAATATAACTTTTGCCGTGGTCATCACATAGTCTCATTCATTTATTCGAGAAACATTTGGGGGCGCAGAAAATAAATTACATACACACACGAGGTGCTATTCAGGGTGTTAGAGATACCAAGGTGAGTTAGAGAGACAAAGATCACACACCCAGGATGAGTATATGTAAGATAGAGAAACAATAAGCGAATAGACGCATTTAGGATTAGATTGTAAAAAGTTCAATGATGACAATTAATAGGAAAATGTAATGCAGAGAGTTAACCAAAGATACAATATTTGAGCTTATGCTTGAGATAAGAAAAATTCAGACACAGAATGGAAAATCACTCTGGTTAGAGGCGACAGCAGATGCAAAGTCCTTTGGGCAGGAATGGGTGAGATTTGGACACATAGGGTCTAGTATGTCTGACTCGTAGCAGGGGTTGGGGGAGAGTTGTGTCAGGAAAAGTTGGAGAGGTAGGCAGGGCCTCGTAGGCCTTATAGGTGAAGAATTTAGATTTTATTCCAAGAGCAGTGGGAAGCTGTTAGATTTGGCAGATGGGACACGATGGCTAACATCAGCTTTTAATAGCATATGTTTAAAAACTAGGAACCTTAACATGGACATATGTTCAGCCCAGCTGCTTATGTGGCGCTATTGGGATTCATTAAACAAGAAACTTATAGGTAAGGAAGCTCTAAGAGAGATCGATAAGGAGTCCATTATTTCAACAATACCATCCAGGACCTGCATTCCTTTTACCATTCCTTTATTTGATAAGTTGATTTGTTCCTCGGGCACAATAAGCAGTTCCAGACATCACACCAAAATAACCTGAGCAGTTACTGACAGGCACTGGGGATGTTGACAAAAGAGCGAGAGCAGCAGGGCGTGGTGGCGCACACTTGTAATCCCAGTACTTGGGAGGCTGAGACAGGAGGATCGCAGGTTTGCAGGTTCGAGGATAGCCTCAGCAAGTAGTGAGACTCTTATTAACCTAGCGAGACCCTGTTGCAAAATAAAAATAAAATAGGGCTCTGGGGGTGTAGCTCTGAGGTAGAATGCCCCTGGGTTCAATTCTCAGTGCCACACACACACATAAAAGAGCAAGAGTGCATGGCAGTGCCTTGATTTGAAAATTCCATTTTTAGCCAGGCGTGGTGGCGCACGCTTGTAATCCCAGTACTTGGGAGGCTGAGACAGGAGGATCCGGGTTCGCTGCCAGCCTCAGCTACTTAGTGAGGCCTCCGCAACTTAGTGAGACCCTGTTTCAAATTAAAGAATAAAATAGGGCTGGGGGTGTAGCTCAGAGGTAGAATGCCCCTGGGTTCCATTCCCAGTACCGCAAAACAAAAAAATAAATAAATTAAAAAAATGAAAATTCCATTTTTAGGAAATGGGTACATGATGAAATGCAGGTCAACTATGTGTGTGTGTGTGTGTGTGGATGTGTGTGTGTGTGTGTGTGTGCGTGTGTGTGTGTGTGTGTGTGTGTGTGTGTGTATGTGTGTGTGTGTGTTGTGTGGTACTGGGGATTGAATCCAGAGGCATTCCACCTCTGAGATACATCCTCAGACTCTTTTATTTTTTGTTTTGGAACAGGATCTCACTAAGTTGCAGAGGGCCTCACTAAATTGCTGAGGCTGGCCATGAACCTATGATCCTACTGTCTCAGCCTCCCAAGAAGTGGGATTACAGGTGTGAGCCACCACACCCAGCTGGGCAACTAATTTTTAAAATTGATTTCACAGAGGAATGATTCACCTATTTATTCAATAAATATTTAATGAGCACCAATGTGCATTCTAGGCACATGGAATCTAACAGTGAAAATACCTATTTTCATGGAATTTACGTATCTGATAGGGCAAACAGTAAGCAAAATATGTAGCTCATCATTCCTATGGAAAATTAAAAGGGAAATATTTGTAAAGTAGGAAAGTTGGGTTTTTAGTATGGACATGTGAAAAGATCCAGGAGAAAATTGGACCAGGGGTTTTGAGGTTCATGCAAGAGTCAAGATACAGCTTCAAAAGCAAGAAACCCTGAAGTGCTTGTTGAAGCTGTTAGAAAGGATTAGAACCCTATGGCCAGAGAGAAGTGACTCAAGAAAGGTAGAAAGAGAGCCGAAAGCAGGGCGTGGTGGTGCACGCCCATAATCTCAGTACTTGGAAGGTTGAGACCTAAGGATTCAAGTTCCAGGCCAACCTCCACAATTTAGCAAGACACTGTTTCAAAATACAAAATAAAAAGGGGTTGGGTGTAGCTTTCAGGTAGGGTACACCTGGGTTCAATCCCCATTATGAAAGAAGGAAGAAAGAAAGAGAGAGAGAGACAGAGAGATGAAAGAGGAAGGAAGGAAGGAAGGAAGGAAGGAAGGAAGGAAGGAAGGAAGGAAAGAAAGAAGAAAAAGAAAGAGAGAAATAACGAAAGAAAGCTTCACATGAATGCTATCTTTAGACAGGAGGAGAGTGAGAAGTAATAAATTTTTTAGATGTTTGCAAGGAAATCACTGCCCGTAGGGTAGAATGAGGTTCTAGTTAAAAAGGAACCTCAGTCCCCTAAATGAACATCAGATGCTATTTAACCTACAGCATTCAACCTTGAAGATCTTTAGATTAGAAATAGCCATCAGAAAACTATGCATCCCCCTCAGCAAAATAGCCGTGTGTCTCTGGTGGAGGTTGTGTCCTCACATCACTAAAAATGAAGCAGAACATCTGTACGAGGTGGAGCAAATTTAAAAGAGTACACCCCAAATCCAAAGCCCTGATTTATGGACCACGGTTCACTTTTGAAATTAATAATTTTTTTTAGAGCAGAAAGGACAGAGAGTTCCTATGCACACTGTGTACTTACACACCCACGACCTCCTGTCCTATCAATACCTTCCACCAAAGTGGCCAAATTGTTACGGTCAATGAACCTACAAGAACACATCATTATCACCCAAAGTTTACATTGGGGTTAATTCTTTGTGGTGAAGGGCTTTGTGTTAACCCTTATTTATGGACAGAGGTTCATTTTATAAATGAATAAAATGTATATTTTTTTAGAGCGTAAAGTATAGAAAGCTCCTATACACACCCCATACTCACACCCACAAACTTCTGTCCTCTCTGTATCCTGCACCAGAGTGGCCCAATTGTTATGGTCAATGAACCAAGGAGAACACATCATCGCCCAGAGTCCATGGCTTACATTAGGGTTAATTCTTTGTGTTGTAGGTTCTATGGGTTTGGACAAATGTATAATGGCCTGTCTTCAACATCACAGTATCATACAGAATAGTTTTACTGCCCTAAAAAATCTTCTGTTCTCTTCCATTCCATCCCCAAACCCAACCCCTGGCCACTACCATTTCTTTAACCGTCTCCATAGTTTGGCCCTTTCCAGAAGGTCATATTGTTGGAATCCTATAGAAAGCAGCCTGTTCATACCAGCATTTTTCACTTAGTAATATGCATTTAAGATTCCTCCATGCCTTTTATTTGATGCTGCGTCATTTCCACTTTAGCTCTGAATAATACTCCACTGACTAAATATGCCTACTACAGTTTATCTGTTGGTC
>PVJS01058841.1:0-11670 GCA_004027185.1 Glis glis | reverse complement strand
CAAGCATCTGGTTGTCTGAGACCACCACAGGAGGCAGAATGAATGGTAGTTCTCTGTTGATTTTTTTAAGGATCCTAATCCAATAACCTTCAGCTCCCGAAGTCAAAATAAGACCTTTCTGGACAAAGATAGAAGTGAATTCATTTGGACAAGTGAGTTCTGTTAGGTCCAAAACCAAACCCCAAACCATCATGCATATGTATCTTTCTTTATATAACAGACTTGTTTCTAAATGTTCTGCACATGAAAAGGCTTTTTAAAAATAAGTTGACCCATATTTCAAGCACACTAGAGGAGCTTGCTATTTAAAGAAATCTCTGTGAGTCATTTTGTAGAGACATCTATTAATTTATTTGTAAAATCTCGAATTCCAAATGTTGCTTTTACTTTAAGGGAAAAATGATAACATATTCTCTTCTGATTCCCAGAATCATGAAGTCATAATTAATACATCATGCCAGAATCTTGCCATCTCTACATTGTAGCTACAATCAGCTAGAAGATCTGTCTTGGCTTCTTGTTACCAACACATAGTACCATAGAGTCTCAAAGGATCCTGGAGATCAGGTTCCCAACGTACAACATATCTAAAATAAACTTCCACCCCAGGACAAAGATTGCAAAAAAATAATGATCAAGCTTGTCACAAAGATATTTTTATACCTGCTTCCAAAAAAGCACACAAATCACAGATCACATACCAGGCAAAGGTATATGTCCTAATCCAGTAGATAACATGCTGGCATATATGTCAAAGGTGGCATCCCAGATGGCTGCAGAGTACTAGTATGTTAAGAACATGCAAACAGACAAACATACACCAGAATCACTGCAAATTGATCACCAGAATCACTGTGAGACTGCATCCAAATTGTAAGAAGCATTCTGGAGTCAGGAAGAAGAAAGCAACAGTCCAATATAGGGCTGCTGACCTAGGAGACAGTGAGAAGGGACATGATGGAGGGAGTCTTTCTCCCTTTTCCAGGAAGCCAGCACTCTGCCCCACTCACTGCCCTGAGCTTCTCCAATTTTCACAACTTCTGTTTTGAGGTTAAACAACTTACATCATTGTATCCTTTTTTGAAATCTGCCTAGAAATATCTTAGGGAAAATTTTTTTAAATGGACAGTTTACTATGGAATGTCACTAAGCAATGAAACTGAAGGGACTTAGGGTATTATTCTTTTCACATATATTTAGAGATTATTTGGGTTTTTTTGTATTTTTATATTAACACATTCTTATTGATGCATTCCTGTACGAAGAAGCACAACTTCTTTGTGCTTTTTTGTACTTGGAATTGAATCCAGGGACTCTTTATCACTGAGCTACATCTCCAGCCCTTTTTGTTTTTATTTTAAGCATGGTATTGCTAAGTTGCCCAGGCTGGCCTCAAATTTGTGACCCTCCAGACTCAGCCTCCCAAGTAGCTGGGATTACAGGTATGTGCCAACTCTTTATACTTTTTGACACTTCAGAAGACATGAGCATCTGGAATTCCACAATTCCCAACAACTCTCCCTCTGCCTGCTCCCAGCCCACCCACCAAACCCTTCAGATTTCCTCATTTTCATTAACATACACAGGATTCAAGTTACTGGGATAATTTTGTCTACCTTAAACAGGAATTTGCTTTGAATACTTATTTATATGCTCCCTCCTTACATCAAAGGTTTGTGATAACTTTCATTTAAAAACACAAAACACATGTTTTCTCTTGTGTGTGGAATCTAGAGAGAAAATAGGAAACAAAAGGGACTTCAGATAAATAAGGAGAGAGACCAGTAGAATAGTGGAAGGGAGTTGTGGGAGAGATGGAGAGGGAAAAAGGGGGGCTTGAGGAAGGAAACAGTCCAAATAATGTTATGTCCACTTATGAAGGTATCACTGCCAATCTCACTAACATGTTATGGGGAGGAAAGAAGAGAGAGCAGGGAAGGATCTAGAGGGTGTGTTTCCTTCCTCAAGCCCCTTTTTGGTGCATTGTAATAATACATCATAGTGAGGTTCAAAATAACACAGACATACATGCACCAATAAAAGTATTTTAAAAACACAAAGCAAACAGGGAAAATAAAAATACATTTGTTGTTAAATAAAACTATAGAAATGGCCATTTCAAGGGGATGGAATAGGGCAGGGAAGGAGAACAAAGCAATATAATTTAGTTGTGTAACTCTCCGGCAATCAGACTGGACACAGGGATAAAGCTCAGAGGATCATGGGGACTAAACGGTTAACTTATGCCTTCACTTCTTCCTCTTAAATATCAAGTGTCTCTTGCAGGCTTTTGCTAAGAGAACAGGGATATACTTTGAATGGGCTATAATTGGGGAGGGAAATTTCACCTTCGGTGGTATATAATTAAGTGCCAAACTGAGTGGCAGTCAGTTCTCTGGAGATCAGAGAGAGGCAGAGAGATGAGTGGGAGCCGTAGCATTTGTGAAAGGTCTCCTGGAGCAAGCCAGAGAAGAGGATGGAATTCTGCATGACTCAATGACTTCTTTTCCACCCCTCTTTCTTTTTCAGTGATTATGCCCACCCTTCCAGAAGTATGGCTAAAAAGGGGCTTACTTCCCATTCAGTTATCCAGGGAATAAATGAATGTTCTCTTTCGTAAAAATTTCAGGGAATTAAAATATAAATTGTTAGTGATGAAAGGTGCCAACATTTGGCTATTTGGAGACCAGAGGAGCATTGTTCTATTATGTAAGTTAGTGGATGTAATTACATTTCTTCACAGGTTAGAAACAACTGCTCCTGAAGTGACCTGTTGTCGGTGGCCAACTATGTCTATCAGTTGCTCAAGTGTACAAGCTCTGAGCAGAACTGATATTCAAGAGTCCTGAAGTATGTGTGGGGTCACAGACTGGGCTCCCTGCCCAATTACATATCTGTCAAAAAACTCCACTTTTTACTCTACCCAATTTGGCCTCCCCAAGACCACACACTTACGTGTGTATCCAACACAGTCCTCACTGGAAGTATATCCAATATGAATACTGTCAATAATAAAAAATAGGTAAACTTCCACAGCGATTACTGAGTACCGAGCATATTCTAAGCTCATTTCAAACATTCAGTCATTTAATACTCATGAGGTAAATACTGCTGTGACTACCCATTTCACAGATGAGACAACTGAGACACAGAATTAAAAGAACTTGTTCTGGGTTTCACAGTCAGTACATGGCAAAGCTGTAACAAGCTATATGGCTCCAGAGTCTTTACTTTTAACAACTATGCACCATTGCATGATCTATAGAGCAAGGAGTATCCTGTATCATCCACTTTGGCCCAGGGAGCATATCATATTCAAAGGAGAACAGACTAAGCTACCAATTACATGTTATGATTTGAGAAGAACTGGGCAGAATCCCAAAATATCCCTCTCCTCCTGCAAAAAAAAAAAAATCACCATTAGAAACTCATTTCTCTATATCTTAGAGGCTTTTCTATTTTCAAGAATCCCTGAGAAAGAAGTAAATATCACCAGAAAATTTAATCCCTCAAATAATTATCAGGCATTCACAGTTTGATTTTTTTAAAAAAAGTAAATTGGACTTGTAGTCAGAAGAGAGGTTCTAGCTCTGATTCTGTCAATTGTTACGTATGTGACATTGGGCAAAATACTTAGCTTCTCTGGGCCTTTGTTTCTTTGTCTTTAAATGGCAATGGTAACACCTGCAAGTCCCTCATTGGATTGTCATTGGAATGTAATATTTGCAAAAACATTTTGCAGACTTTACAGGATTATACAACTATAAGGTATTATTATGATCAGCTAAATCTCTGGTAAGATTAGATAAGTTAGTTGACAACCAGAGAAATGTATGCAGCCAGTTTAAGATAAACAGATTTACAAGGCATAGTCCAAAAAGAGTTGTGTCACAGGTAATTCACAATTGTCAGTCTGGGCAAAGATGGCCTTCACCTGGGTGAGTCCTTTTAGACATACCCACACCTTACCAGGAATCTCCTCTGGTTGGCTTTGGCTCCTATGGCTGAACACTTCAGATTGGCATTTCAGACCCCAGGGCCCCAGGCTTGGCTCTAGCCTCTGGGCTTAGTACTCTTTCTTGAACATTCTCCTTTAGAGTATTGCTCTTGGCAGCAGCTGCACCAGCTAGGTGCACAAGTCTTTTTCTCTTTTATTTTTTTGTACTGGGGATTGAACGCAGAGGCATTCTACCTGCAAGCTACACCCCCAGCCCTTTTTGCTTTTTTATTTTGAAACAGGGTCTCGCTAAACTGCTGAGGGTCTCGTTAAGTTGCTCAGGCTGGCTTTGAACCTGCAATCCTCTGGTCTCAGCCTCCCAATGCTCCTTCCTACCCACTGACTTCGTCCATACACTCAGTCTTCCGGTTCCAACAGTTTCCTGGCCCCTTGCTTCTCTGCCTCAGTCAATAAGTCTCTAGCAAGTGACTACTATGTGACAAGCACAGTGCCACTCCACCAGGCAGGTGGTTTCTATGGATATAACAGCAGGGAGCTGGAGGTGACAGGCAGGGCACAAGGGCACTGAGATGGAGGAGAGGAACACAGAAACACAGGAAAGGAAGTAAAAAAGATAATCTTGGTCCACTTGACTCTTTTGCAGGAAAGACTGTAACTGCTGTTGAAAGAACTGTTTTGAGACACATACTCTGTGCTACACACGTGGGATAGGTAGCTCTAAGACATGTTCCATGACGTTGAAAGGCTTATGATATAATGGGGGAAAACAGACAATTATAATGGTCTCCACAGGGGCTTAAGGAATCTTTCTTTGGTCACCAGTTTGTCCCCTAGCGTAGCTAAAGCAGCAAAGGCCTTACGTAAAACCCAATTACAACAAGCAGGGTTTTTTCCTTTTTTAAATTACTTTAATACTTTTGTGTGTGTGTGTGCGTGGTACTGAGGATTGAACCCAGGGGCATTCTACCTCTGAACTACACCCCCAGCCCTATTTTATTGTTTTTGAAATAGGGTCTTGCTAGGTTGCTGAGAGTCTCACTACTTGCTGAGGCTGTCCTTGAACCTGTGATCCTCCTGTCTCAGCCTCCCAAGTACTGGGATTACAGGTGTGAGCCACCATATCTGGCTTAAATTTCTTAATACTTTCATTGGTGCATTATAGTCTCAAATCATAATGCAGTTCAAATGATAGTGACACATGCACACAGCACTTGGTAAGCTTTCCCCCGTCTCCCTACCCATTCTCCCCCTTCCCCATACATGATATTGAGATTGACATTCATATCTTCACATATGTGCATAATGTCAGTGGAAGTATTTTCTTCATTAATTCTTCCCCTCTTCCCCTAGACCACCTCCCTCATTCCAGTGGAGTTTTTCCTCCATTATCTGAAGTCCCTCTTATATCCTTATTACTCCCTAGCTTCCGCATATGAGAGAAAACATATGACCCTTCACTTTCTGTGACTGGCCAATTTCACTTAACATAATGTTCTCCAGGTCCCTCCATTTTCCTGCAAATGATATACTTTTGTTCTTCTTTATTGCCGAGTAGAATTTCATTTTGTGTATACCATAATTTTGTAATCCATTCATCTGTCGATGGACACCTGGGTTGGTTCAATAATTTGGCTATTGTGAATTGTACTGCTATAAATATGGATATGCATATATTACTATAACATTCTGATTTCAGTCCCTTTGGAAAGATACCCAGTAATGATGGTGGATCCATTCCCAGTTTCCTGAGAAATCTCCACAGCGGCTGCACTAATTTGCAATCCCACCAACAGTGTAGAAGAGTTCCTATTTCCCCACATCCTGGCCAGCATTTATTGTTGTTTGACTTCTTGATGATTGCCATTCTGATTGGGGTTAGATGGAATCTCAATGTAGTTTTGATTTGCATCTCCCTGATTGCTGATGTTGGACATTTTTCATGTATTTATTGGCCATTTGTATCTCTTCTTTTATAATGTGCTATTTTAATTTAGGTGCCAATGCTATGCTTGAAATATAAATTGTGATGGACTACTTCTTTCTACTACATATATGTTATTCTCATTTCTTTTTAACTTTTAATGGGATATAACATATATACAGTAAAGTACACAAATTTTTTGTTGTCATTGTTTTGTATTGGAGATTGAACCCAGGGGCATTCTACCTGTGAGATACAATCCCATCCCTTTTATTTTGAAAAGGGGTTTTGCTAAGTTGTTGAGGATCTCACTAAATTGATGAGGCTAGTCTCAAACTTCCTGTCTCAGCCTCCCTCAAAAGTACTGGGATTACATGCATACACCACCATGCCCAGCTAAGTGTACTTTTTTTTTAACTGGGGATTGAACCCAGGGGAGTTTTACCTGCAGGCTACACTCCCAGCCCTTTTTACTTTTTATTCTGAAACAGGGTCTAAGTTGCTGAAGATGTTGCTAAGTTGCTGAGGCTGGCTTCAAACCTGCAATCCTTCGGTCTTAGACTCCCAAGTACTGGGATTATATGTATACACCACCATGCCTGGCTAAGCGCATAAATCTTAAGTGACCCACTCAATAAAATTGTATTTATGTATGCACCCAAATAACTACTATTTGGATCAATACATAAAATATTCTAGCAGAAACACCAGAAACCTCCCTTGTAGCACAAGATCAATCCTATCCCCACACGATGAGGTAGCCATTATTTTAATTCTGGTAATTATGTGGTAGTCTTTTCTATATGTTTTCAGCCCTGGAAGTTTATATTTGTCTGAAGAGCTTTGGCCCCTCAATGCTGGACCTCTTTCAATGTTCTTAGACAGCCCAACCTCTAAATATTTTGTCATCTTCAATGACCTTAGGCTGTCCAGCTCCTACTTGCCTGGCTCCCTTCCCTCCTCCCATAACAGTTAGAATAACATTCAGCTGTCACCCAAAGATGGAGGGAAAGGCAGAGGCAACAGGGCACAAATAAGATAATGATGCTGTTGGTACCCACTGACAAGGGGTTATCACTTTAATAGATGGCCAGAAAATTAAAAAAAAACTCAGCTTTTTTAGGAGCCTATGGACTATTGGGACAACTCCATCTCACATGTTATTCTGCTAACAGCAAGACTCACTCAAAGCTAAAACAAAATGTCATCCTTCCTCCCACTCTGAGTTAGGGGATGAATCCTTTTCCTCACTGTAACTTAAGAGAATGGGAAGTATTATCAAAGTTTGCTTGTGCTCTGTCCATAGGCTGGGAACCCCGGTCTCACTCTAAAGGTCCTCATCTGAAATGGCTCCTCCTTGTTTCATCTCTGCAACTAGAAAATGAATATTTAATTAAAACAACATGCAAGAGAAGCTACCATTATGCAATGAATGCAATGCCAACTATAAGGAAGGTTGACACACAGTGATGGGAGACTAGATGAAGGAGAAACTGAGTCAAGGAAGACTTCCCAGAGGAAGTTATGCTTGAGTTGACTTGAAAGAGGGAACAGCATGGGGAGAAGTTTGTAAATATGAAAGGACATGGTATTACCAGACATTCAGGGAGCTCATTGTTGCTACAGCATGAAAGGATCATGTAAGAGGAAGAAGGTAAACCTAGAGAAAAAGGTCAGGGTATGAAGGGCTATATGCCCTATAAAGATTTATATTATAGGCAAAGGATAATCTCTAAATGGTTTTGAGCTGGAGAATGACCCATTCCAATTTTTATTTTTACTTATTTGTGGTACTGGAGATTGGATCCAAAAGCATTCTACCTCCAAGCCATGCCCCTGGCCCTTTTTTACTTTTTTATTTTGAAACAGGGTCTCACTAAGTTGCTGAGAGTCTTGCTAAATTTCTGGGACTGGCCTTGAGCCTGTGATTCTCCTGTCTTGGCCTCCCAAGTACTGGGATTACAGGCTTGTGCCTCCATTCCTGGATAGATTTGTATTTTTAAAAAAATCAATCTGTCAGCAATGTGGACAACTTAAGAGAATGGAGTGAGACTAAAGATTACTACAATGATCCAGGTAGGACATGGTAAGGTTCCTATGAGGCATCCAGGTGGAGATGTTCCAGGTAGAAATGTTGTCTAGGCAATCAGATATATGGGTTTGCAGCTTAGAGGAGAGACTTGGGATGAAGTTAAGTTTGAGAGTCATATATATATATATATATATATATATATATGCTTTATATATATATATGCTTTATATATATATGCTTTAGACTGCTCAGAAAGAGAGTACAGGACAGAGTACAGGGTCAGGGTTAGAGCCTTGGGAAACAACATTGAAGGTTCCAGCTGAGGAATTGGAGCCAGACAATGAGGTAAGAGGTAAAAGAAATAAACAAGCAGTAGCCAGAGGAAGGAAAGTTTTCAAGATGGGAGTGGTTGCCAGGCATGGTGGTGCACGCTTGTAATCCCAGTACTTTGGGAGGCGGAGACCGGAGGATCCGGGTTCGTGGCCAGCCTCAGCTCTCTCTCTCTCTCTCTCTCTCTCTCTCTCCCTGTCCCTTTCTTTCTCTCTCTACTTAGTGAGGCCCTCCGCAACTTCGTGAGACCTGGTTTCAAAATAAAGTATAAAAAAATAGGGCCGGGGGTATAGCACAGAGGTAGAACGCCCCTGGGTTCAATCCCGGGTACTGCAAAAAAAAAGAGACTAATTTGGTTAATTAGTGGTTAATATTTCATATGCTGTAATGCATTTCAAGACAAGAAAAGCATCCATTGGTTTGGCAATATGGTCACCATTGTCCTTAGTGAAAACAGTATCAGTGTTAGATCATACCACATTGAGGAATGAACAGGGAATGAGGAGGCAAAGGCAAGCAGTTTCAAAACATAACTACAGTGGCACAAAGAAAACAGAACAACTAGAATCATAGTTATGAGAAGTTGCATATGAGAGAAACCAGAACCATTGCAAGGAAGTATTATCCCATTGGAGGTGTTGTAAAAGGGAGCGAAGCATCTGATGAGAGATTGGTCAAAATAAATTTTAAGGCTTAAACTCAGATTTTATTATTACTGCTGATAAGGAGTGGGGCTTCCAACAGAAAGGTTTTCTTGGGTTCATAGGAGCTTCCTAAACTGTGAAGGTGGAACAGAAAAATTGAAAACTTGATGCATTTTATTTTGCTTATAAATATAAGAAAAACCATTTTTAGGCTTTCAGATTTTACATATTAAACAAAACCACACAACCTCTGCTAAGGTAGGATATGAATTATTGCTCGCCTTTGAATTTTTCCTAATTAGTGTATGGATTACATTTTTTTCCTGTGGTACTGGGGATTGAACTCAGGGGGGAATTCTACCTCTGAGCTACAACCCTAACCCTATTTTATTTTTATTTTATTTTGAAATAGGCCTCACTAAGTTGCTGAGGGTCTTGCTAAGTTACTGAGGATGGCCTCAAACCTGCAATCCTCCTTTCTCAACCTCCCAAGTACTGGGATTACAAGCGTGCACCACCGCACCCAGCTTTGATTACATTTTTAAAATCCCTCATAGTGGGGCTGAGGTTGTAGCTCAGTGGTATAGTGCTTGCCTAGCATGGGTGAGGCCCTGGATTCAATCCCCAGAACCAAAAAACAAACAAAGGAACCCCTCAATGGTAGCAATTTAGTGACTGAGTAAAAGCAAGTCAAAATGTTACAGCCTATAACTGAACATATTCCCTATTTGGCAGAGTTTCTCCCAAGTACATCAAAGCAGCTTAAACTTCCTCAAAATCGGGCTGGGAAGGCAAGTAATTAAAACTGAGACCTCAAAGACCTGCATGTCAATATTTATTGCAGCACCATTCATGATAGCTAAGATAAAGAAAATGTGACATATACACAGGATGGAGATTATTCAGCCATAAAGAATGAAATCATGGAGGCCGGGCGTGGTGGCGCACGCTTGTAATCCCAACACTTTGGGAGGCGGAGACTGGAGGATCCGGGCTCACGGCCAGCCTCAGCGCTCTCTCTCTCTGTCTGTCTCTGTCTCTGTCTCTGTCTCTGTCTCTCTCTCCCTGTCTCTCTCTCTCTACCTAGTGAGGCCCTCCGCAACTTGGTGAGACCCGGTTTCAAAATAAAGTATAAAAAATAGGGCCGGGGGTGTAGCGCGGAGGTAGAACTCCCCTTGGGTTCAATCCCCGGTACCACACACACAAAAAAAAGAATGAAATCATGAATTGGTGGAACTGCAGGACATTATGCTAAGTGAAATAAGCCAGACACAGAAAGAAAATTAGCATATTTTCTTACTCATATGTGCAAACTAAAAAAAGTTGACCTGAGAGTAGAATAGTGATTATAGGGACTGGGAAGGGGGTGTGGCAAAAAGGTGAATGGACTTGATCAATTCATGCTGTGTGCATATATGGAAATATCACACTAAATCCCATTAATATGTATGACTAATATACTTGAATAAAAATTATAGTTGTTAAAAAATAAAACTAAGAGCTTAACTACTCATGGATGATTCACAGTCAGCCAACAAATATTTATCAAGCATCTACCATGAGCCAGGCATTTCTCTAGTCACTAGATGTTAACAAAAAATAGATATGTCTATGTAATTCCTATTGGAATCTGATCAACATTGTCAGAAAATCTGCCATCATTTCCAAAATATTTGGATTTGTGGTCATTTATATTCCAAATCCTCTTTATCTTACTCTATTAATATATAACATATTAGAGCTGGAGTGCCCTTAAAGATCACTGACCTAAGCTAAGCGTGGTAGCACAGGCCTATAATTCCAATACTTGGGAGGCCGAGACAGGAGGATCACAAGTTCAAAGCCAGTCTCAGCAACTTATCAAGGCCATCAGCAACTTAGCAAGACCCTATTTCAAAATAAAAAAGGCTAGAGGTGTAGCTCAGAGGTAGAATGCCCCTGGGTTCAGTCCCCAGTACCCCCCCCACAGAGACACACATGATCACTGGCCTATCCTATTCCATTTCCCAGATGACAAAGTTGAAATGATGAGAAGTTTAAAATATAGTTTTTAACTCTTCAAGCCAGAGTTATAATCCAGAATTCCTAAATTCAATCAGTACTCTCATTGTACCAATGAAGATCACATCAATAAAACCACTCCTCACCCAACACTCAATTCTGCCTCCACCTCTTTTGATTGGTTTTTCAATAATCAGGCCTAAAGTTTTCTCTAAAGTAAATAGCAAAGTGTCTGCAACCCATGGACCCATGGACACTTGACCTAGATTTAAAATGTAGAGTTTGGCAAACCTCTCTCATCAATGCCTCTATTATTGGGAAGTGGAGATGGAATTAGCTTGCAAAGATGGCCTGGCTTTGGGCATTTAGCTAAAATGTCCCAAATTTCCCAAATACTGGGGATGTTTTATCTCCATTGTCTGGCTGCTGGGAAGAGAATGTGTTGTCTTAAAATTTCTATTCAGAATTTTAATTAAATTGTGGCCTGTGGCAAAATGGAAAGACATTAAAATCAAATGCTAGTGTCTCTTTGTTTATTTTATGGGCTCTCGTCTCTGACTAGTTCTTGCTGAAATAATTAAATGTCTTTTCAGCAAATGGATTGTTCAGGATGTTTAGTTTAATGTTTCTTATAACCTGGCAAGTATGTGCTTTATAATTCAGTTGATTGCTGCTCTTCTCCGTCCCACCCCCACGTACACACGTTTATCCTCTCTCCCCATACTGGCTGGCCTGAAGGTTGCTGTGTGGATCAGAAGGGCATGAATGCATCTGAAGGCCATAG